>CM076583.1:1254342958-1254406546 GCA_034641835.2 Pinus albicaulis
GAGTGCTAGCCCCCATAGATTTTTGACAAGAAAATAGGGGGCTAAAATGTTGTTGAGCCTTCAAGGAATGCATTTCCTTTGAAAAAACATCATCCTTGAAGCCTCCTTGTGCCTTTGTCCTTTGATAAAATCCCCTCTGCTGATTCCTATTATAAAGCCTCTTTGTTTGTGAAGAAATGCCCAATGGCCTCCTTTTCCCTCTTATATCATCCTTTCTAAACCTCTGATTTCATCCCCTTGTCTCCCCTTCAATTTCCCTTCTAACCCTCTAAATCCTCCCAAAACCCCCTTTAAGTTCTACCCCTATCCCTTGTTCAGTTTAATTCACTCTTATTCCCTCTATCGTTACTCTTCCTTGGCCTTAAATTGCATTAAAATGGGCCAAAACCCACTTTCCGCTTTATAATAGGGCTTAGCCCCTTTCCCGCCAGCCCCTTGTAAACCACTTCCCCACGTAACCCTTACCCAAAACCAAGTGCTTAATGCCTTGGGGGTCGATCACAAAATCGCATGTTCTATTTTGAATGCCCCGATCACTCATCGCAAATATTTGCGATGTGATTGATCGAGTCGCAAATATTTGTGATACGATCGATCGATCGCAAATCCGCTCGATCGCAATATCGCAATCACATGTTGTGTGTTAAATGTTCCGATCATCCATCGCAAATATTTGCGATGCGATTGATCGTGTTGCAAATATTTGCGATGTGATTGATTGCGCCACCAACCTCTGCCTCCGCAATATTTCTCCACCACTTCCCGGGTTTGTAACAGGTCTATTGCATTACGTAGATAGCACAAAGAGGACATTTTAGCATTGCCAGTAGATCAGCAGAAGAGATTCAAAGGGTTCAATGCTTGTTACTATTGTAATTAATGTTTAACCCCACATTCAAAGGAATGGATGCAGTTTGAAGACTTAAGCATGAAAAGAGTCATATCTGCATTTTAATATCAGCAGAACGCATTTCTCCAGGACAGACATTCACCTACAGCATTTCTCATATCTCCTCGAGCCCTTAAACGGTTAATTATACTGACAAAGCTTCTTAAATACTGTCTGGATAGCAGTTATAAGGTATGGAGAGACTTGAAGTTTTCCCATCCATGTCATTTATTCCAGAAGGCTGGCACAGAGCTCCAAACAGCCAGAGAGGTACTTCACAAAACACCAGAGGTTAATCTTGACCTGACAGAGTCTCCCAGAACAACCTACAGAGTACACACAGCACTGCTGAGACATTAAGCAGTATGGGAGTGAGCACTTCCGCCACTCTGTCTTAATGAGATCCATTTAATGTTCATCTACTCCTCCTATTTCATTCTCCTATAAGAAATCCCCAGGAACATATTGAAAGGGTTGTTGTTGGGCCGTTGTTGTTCGGCTGCTGCCATTGTAGTTAGAGGGATTCATTTGACTGTTAGAACGGTCTTGGGAGAGATTAGCATAGTAGTTGAATGTAGTAGGCTGGGAGGAGAAGTTTGGATTGTAACAGCTATTGAGCTCAGTGTATGTGACTGGTTTTGCATCAATTAATCAAAGCACATTTCACAGGATCCTGGTCTATTACTATTGGTGATGTTTTTCTAACTCCGTTTATCACATTTTCATGTTGTTCATTGTTCTACTAGCTTGCATCAGAAACATGGCATAGGATTTACCCTTGTTAGGTACCCTATGTCTCTACTCTCCTTGCCTTCAATGTCTTTTTGCTAAATGTGTGATCTAAGAGTTGATTTCAATTGATTTAACCAGTGTAGTGGATGTTATTTCCTGCAAGTTGATGTATGAATCAAATGAATCTGTTCTTAGATGTTCTTGTTTGGTTCAAGTTGGAAGATTTGGGAACACTGGGGATTAGAGTTAGCCCTGTCCACTAGGATCCTTGTGCGACCAGCTAGCCTTTCTAAGATCTCTTTTTTAAACTTATCTCTGTTTTCCTTTGGAGCATGCTAAAGCTGACCTGGGGTTAAATGACCTCTGGTCCGATCTATAAGCTGCCCCTTTGTCCCTCCTTGAGAGCTGCCTTTAAGTATGTCCAAGCAGGTCTGGAGTTAAATGACCTTTGACCTGATCTATAGACAGAAAATGGGTTGCTTTCCTTCTCTCACTTTCTTTCCTTAATGTTCCATCCCACCATCTAATCTAAAGATCCTTTAGTGTAGATGACTTGCCCTTTGAAAGCCTTGGCTAGTTTTTGCATGTAATTTCCTTTCATGACTCCATAGCCCAATGGATGGCACTGTCTTGGCCTATCCTCTTTGCTAAAGCCTCCTGGTGCTTTATTCCTTCTCTCCCATTACTTTCTCAGCCTATGATCTCATGACTCAACCCAACAACCAACCAACCAAATTATTTTAAACCCCCTTCGTGCTTCATAACTAGCCTAACATTTCAATCTTAGCTTTCAAAGATTTATCATTCTTTGCTCTATTTGGAGAGATCCCTCTCCGGGTCCAGGAGGGCTAGATCCTAGGGCCCCAAAGTGGTTTGATGTTGTCTCATCTTTTGGTATTGCCAACCGCTAAAACATAGGAACCCCAACAGGGAGAACAAGGGTGGAACCAGAAGGGGAACCCAATGAAATAGAAGAGGAGTCAGAGTGTGGACTCGGTGGAGGACTAACTAGAATCCTACGCGGAGGAGTAAGTCTTCCTACCAGAAACTGAGGATGAAGGACAAGAAGTATGGAGGATAAACGCCTTGGTGGTGCAATGGTGAAGGCACAAACACGGCACAAAGGGAAGAGAGACCAACAAGGGAGAAGAGGTGTAGGATCAACTGATTACAATGTCAAAACAAGGGCAGAGAGGTGCATGATCAATTGATTTCAATGTTAAAGTCTTTACTTGGCAGTGTTAACCAAGCTCTTCTTCACTTAGGGTGTGTGTGTTAAGTGTGTAAATTTTAATTTTTAAACCCATACATTTATGGAGAAAAATAAAAAGTGTGGTGTATAACTATAAATAAACCTACAGATAACAGTATATGAAACTGAAATAACAGAAAATAAACAGCTACATATGCATTAATCTAAACCCAAGGAGGCGGGCCTCTCAACAAGTAGCCTATAGGTGGGAAAAAATCTAGTCAAAACACACAAAAATGGCCAATAGATCTAAATTCGGTAGGGACAATGATCTAAAGGTCAGATCTGCTGGAAATAAGTGCAGACCAATAGCAAAAAATCAGAGGAAAAATTGCTGAAAATGAGGTGGCGAAAGGCTATAACCTGAAAGGAAGTGGAGGGGACCCTAGAGGAAACCCAAACAAAGATAAAAGGAGGTTTTTTGGATGGATAAATAGTCAATATGAAGTGGATCTAGAGGTAAGGGATCACATCTGAAAAAATTGCTGAACATATGAAATTTCAGACAACCTGTAGTAGCTAAAACTCTTCCACAAAAGGTGGAGGGTACTAAAGCCATAGAGGGCTAGGTTCCCACTTAGATGAGTAAGTAAAAACAAGTATAGGTCCAAAACGGGTAGAGACGGAGGTCAAACAACCCTGAACAGAGGCTCAGACAAACCCAGAAAACTTTCAGAAAAAACTCCCGCAAAAAGTCCAGGTCGCAATTTCTGACCTGATTTCTGCAGAAGTCGCAGACTTTGGCATGTTTTCTGCACCCTGGAGGTTCAGGTCACATGTTTTGGCCCAAAAAGTGCAACCTGTACTTCTGGCACTCTCGGGAGTAGGTTTCAGAAAAGTCTGTTGTCTCAGCTACGGCTGATGCCTGTCACCTGCGCAATAGGTTCGAAAACACATGAAAGTTAGAATTTTCAATGTTTTAGGGTTTTATAGGTTAAAAACAACATCAAGAAAAGAAAAAAAAGAAGCTGAAGAGAAATCCTAGGGTTTAAAGTAGTTGGATATGTGATCTGAAACATGACAGAGGTCGAATCGTAAATCCTTGTGGAGTTGCCAGTTATTAGTATGAAACTTAATCTCAAGCGTACGAAAAAGGCTCACTTTAGCCGTGCATAACAAACATCCCTAACAGCAAAGATCGCTGCCAATATCTTTAGATATGCAATTATTCGACCAAGATCAATGCTGCAAAAATCTAGATCTATGCATTAAAAGACATTAAGCAGTAAATAAAAGCAATAGTTGCTCCATGCATCCAATAGACAAGACAAGAATATGTTTAAAGAATTTTGTATTTATGGCACCTAGGAGGAGAACATAGAAGGATGTTACCAGTCCTCTTCAATGGGATGGGTTCTTGTAAGTCCTCAACAGTTCAGATCTAAAATACCTCTCTCTTGATGGTGTAGAAAACCTAGACACAAATGGAAATCAAAGGGAGCTCACAAGAAAAATGGTAGCAAAATATGAAAATGATGGTGGATCAAAGTCAGATCAAAAGTATAGATCTAGAGTGATATTTAGGCAACAAAAGGTAGTGAGTGAATGGAAAACCCTTCTATTTATAACAAAATATTGAGTTAGACTAGATATTGGTGCATAATTAAAATATTATTAACCAATTCTAGATCCAACTTTTATGGAATATTTTATTATATTTGTTGGAGGGAAAAAGAAATTGGCTTGGGTCAAATCCCTTGATTTGTAAATAATAAATAAATAAATGATTTATTTATTATTTTAAGGATGTAGTTGAGAAATAATCAAATACATACTGATTTATTTAATTATTTATGAGTGATTTAGTCAAATTTAACAAGGAATATTATTTAAATAAGGTTTAAATAATTATTCCTAGAAAATAATAAGATAAATAATAATTTATCTAATTAACTTTCCTGTTTTTCGTTAAATATGACCAGGAATATTAATTAAACTGTTGTTTAACTAATTATTCCTTGAGGAGTGTTGGAACACCTAATCCTACATGGGTAGGTGTGGAATGCAAAAAGTCACAATGGAGTCCAAGTGACCTTGGAATGTGAAACCAAGAGTCACACCATTGTACTATAAATGTACATCTTTGTATAATGGAAAATAAGAAAGCCTAACGCTTATATTTCATTGTGTGTTAAGTATCTTGTGTGTGTGTTTATTCTTCTCATACACCATGTGTGTGCTTAACATGGTGTTTAACATGGTATCAGAGCGGGCGATTGCTGGCCCTGCTCCAAATTGAGTGAGCCATTTGTGTTTATGGCCTGTGCATATCTGCAAAAATTGTTGGCATTTTTGCAGCATTTAGAGAGTTTTTGCAGCAGAGTTTTTGCTGCCATTCAGAGGTGTTTTGAAGAAGAGCAGCATTCAAAATTGGCTGACATTCATCGGCATTGATTTTCAAAAAAAAAGAAGATGCATTGTGCATGCGAAGGTTATCTCAGCACAACTCATTTTCTGCAATTTTTGCATTTTAAATTCTGCAATTTGGGCTGCAAATGTTTGGTTTAAATTGGGTATCCTAAGAAGAAGTTTATGGGTTTTAATGGAAAAAAAATTAAAGGTTTTTCTATTGAAAATTTCATCATTTGATTGATATGCTTTCTTGAATTTCTTTGTCTAAAAATTTCTGTGCATTTGAGAAATTTACGAAGCTTTACACCACGAGTATACATTTTAAAGTCTCTAATTTTTCTCTGTAAATTCTGCTCTAGTAAAGCTCTTTCTTTGTTTGAAATAATAAAAAAAAAAAAAAAATTCAAAAAAAAAAAAAAAATTAACTGCAACCCTCACTCAAACCCTCTGCGCCCTCTCCTACAGCTCGACCCTTTTTTAAATTCGTTCCCACATCCCATTTCCCATACCCCTCAAACTAGACCACGATCATCCCATTGCAGCGCTTACCTTACTCCATAGCGCTCCTGCGCCTATCCCCTTCACATCCTTGCAACTCACGGCCTTTGGCCTCTGCGTAATCCCCACGCTCTCAACCCCTACGCTCTACGCCGCACCCTCCACACCTGCTTATCGCTCCCCTTATCGCTCCAGCACTCACACCTCACCACTCGAACTATCCCTGTCCTACCCCTCTCACGCCGGCATTCCAAGCTCACACAGCCCAACCCTCCCTCTCGGCATAACAGTCGGCCCCATCCCCCTGTCTGCACTCACCACGCTCCTGGCCCTCCCTACACTCAGCTTCCCCTACCTCGCGCCCTCTACAAACCCCGATCTCCACACTCGCTCTCATCTCAACGCTCCCTAAGCTATCCACTCCGCCCCCCTCACTGCAACTACTTCTCTCTATATGCCCCCTACCTACGCTCAATCCCTCCCTCTCCATAGCGCCTTCCCTCGGCCTTTCGGCCTTCCCCCTTCCCCCACCTGCAAACGCACTCACCCATCATTAATTTTCGATTTTTTAATCCCTTCCCCTTCTAATTCCCCTCCCCCTTCAATTGTTTTTTAAATCCGATTTTTTTAAATTCCCTCCACCCAGTTTTTAATTCTGCCTTATAATTGTAAAATTATTTTTTAATAAAATCCTTCCTCCAATAAATTTCCCTCCCCTCCCACTAAATTAATTCCATTTATAATTAATTCACCTTTTAATTTCATTAAAATTCCCTCCCTTAATTTTTTTTAATTAATCCATTTTTAATTAATTTCTTTTAGTTTACTTTCCCTCTCCCTTTTAACTAATTCCCATTTTTAATTAATTTTTAATTAATTAAAAAAAAAAAATAGCAGAGAGAGAGGAAGAGAGGAGGAGCAGAGAAAGAATATGAACAGCAGAAATGAAGGAAATGGCATATGAAGAAAATGGACAATACACATAGAGAAAATTGCAGATTTGCATTGTGATTTGAAAGGTGATGTGAAGACTAGTTTGCCATCATTTTTAAAACAGCTCCTTGAAGAAAAATTCAGCTGCCTTAAAGGCCTCTTGCACAAGTGTTTTCAGCTGCACATATTTTGCAGAAATATTGTATTGAGCTCGACATTGATTTGCATCTTCATTCAAGACTTGAAGTGTAATTGAGTTGAAAAATTGTTGATTTTCCTCCATCATTTGAGGAGCAGATTTTGTACTTTGAGATTTCCATAGTTGGAAATTCTTTGGAGTCATTCGTATTTGTTGTTGAATCACATTGTAAACGGGTGCATTTTCGGTTGAAGCTGACACCCTTTCATTTTTAAGCCTAAGTTTTTGAAAATGGCTAAAATCAATGAGGCATTAGAGTTGTTGAATAACCTCATTCATTCAAATGTTCATGATGTGATAAAAATGAGCAAGGATGCTCTTTGTAATATTCAAAGTTGTTTGCTAGATGCACAAGAGAAGATTGAGTTTTTGCAGTTGGAATCTCAGCTCCAACAAGATGAACTTCAGCAAAAGAGTCACCATTACGGAACACAATTTTGCATTTGAGAACATTGTGGCAAAGCACTCCATCGAGCGGCAAGAAGATAAATTTGTAATTGATTCACATTCGGTTCCTTGTACAGCGGATGTACATGCGGTCTGACGATTCGGCGCACTTCTCAAGCCCATCATCGGACCTTGGGAAGAGCTTGTCGCAATAAGCCGCCGGCTTGGTCTTGGATATGACAAGGATGTGTCCTTTCATATTCCGGATTACACCAAGCCCATCATATTTCAGAGTGTCGGATTCATGTATGACAGTTCACCTGCAGCTATTCCAGATCCTGTTCCACAACCACAATAGATTGTAAAATGCCAACACTATGATCGAGTTGGCCATATGAAAGATCACTATTTTGATCTTCATCCATGCAAGCACTGTGGTCGGCACACCCATTCTTCAAACAGATGCTTCAGACACAAGCCTCCTGCAAGAACAAAGATTCATCTTGGATGGATCGCTTCTTGGCAATGGGCATCAACAACCAAGAAGATGTTTACGACACATGTTAGAACTTGTTCACGGATGAGCAAACTTGCCGGTTGAGTTTTCACCATCATCTCACCTTGTCCCCGATAGGGGGGAAATGGGAAAATGGCTGATCATGTACAGCCACGACTTCGGATCGGCGATCTCGAGCCTGTCTCTCATTCCATTGCCCATGTTCATAGTTGTATCCAGAGAGACACGAGCAGTTCAAGCGAGCACGAGCCACGATTCGTCATTAGGATTCGAGAGATGTAGCGAGGAGACACGGATACTGTAGCATGCCTTTGGTTGGTGGACAACCTTAAACCATCATCTTTGGTTGATGGATAACCTAAAACCATCACAGGTAGTAGACCTCCCTTCTTTTAGGTCGAAGGTCTCCCTTTCATATATGAGGAACACTTCCTCTAGCAGAAGCCTTCAGCTTAGCAGCCTTCAGCTTCTTGCTAGCTTTGGTTGAGTTCCAAGAAATGCTTCAAGCATTCCAGAGTTGTTGGTAATCCTAAAACCATCACAGGTAGTAGACCTCCCTTCTTTTAGGTTGAAGGTCTCCATTTTTTATGAGGGACAATTCCTCTAGCAGAAGCCTTCAGCTTCTTGCCAGTTTTGGAAGAGTTCCGGGAACTGCAACAAGTTTTGCGTTCTAGTGTTGGTGGTCATCCTTAAACCATCTCTTTTTTCCAACATTTCAGAGAGTTGATTCAGCCCAAGTGCTGCCATGTATACTTTGCAGATTTGTATTACAACTCTTTTCTTGGACTCACACATACCCCTTCGGATTAAGGGGGGATGTTGGAACACCTAATCCTCCATGGGTAGGTGTGGAATGCGAAAAGTCACAATGGATTCCAAGTGACCTTGGAATGTGAAACCAAGAGTCACACCATTGTACTATAAATGTACATCTTTGTATAATGGAAAATAAGAAAGCCTCACGCTTATCTTTCAGTGTGTTGAGTCCTTCATTGTGTGTGTATTCTTCTCTCATACACCATGTGTGTGCTTCAACATGGTGTTTAACAAGGAGAATCAAACAAATGTATATTTATTTAATATTCCCTCATGGGGTTTGCTGTTTAGACCATAAACAACTAAATAAAAGTGGTTTACTAAATTATTTTTCATAGTGAAAGCAATTTTTCTTAGGGTAAAATTGGCCTTACATGGTGTACTTAGGTCCATCTAATAGTAACAGGTTAGATGACCAAAAATGGTGTAACATATACCGAGGCTTTTTTGAATGCTTTGTGTTTCCCACCAGGTTTAGACCCCTAATGCAGAAAATGGTGCTTTTTCCCTTAATATTTTTTAGGAAAACTTGAAATGATTCCTCTTCCACCTCCATCTTCATAGTCACTAGATTATAGGAAGGAATTCGATCAATATTCTAGGTCAAATATTCATATGCATAGGCCTTTGTAGATCTACTAGCCCCCAATCACCCATAGTGGATTGCTTCTTGAGCTTATTCAAATCTCATGAATCTGTGTAGGTTGGAGGTCCTCTTATGCAGAACGAATGACTTTCAAAATCCATCCCCATAGCACATATTTGTCGGATCCAAACCAAACAAACCACGTTGTTTCCAAAGAAAAATTATAAGAAAACCTTTTGTGAGCTCTCCATCTAGTCGTAGTCATTGTTATGGGATATCTTGAGTTGCTTGTGAAGGCTCAAAACCAAAATTTATTTCTCCAATCCTACCCAGACATGAAGAGACACCTCATGGTAGAACCCATCCATTCCTTCTTGATCCTTATTTAGGCTATGTCAAGAAGGCAACCTAGCCTCCGCACACCAAAAGCAATACCAACCACATCCTGTCCTCTAGAAAGAATAAGAGCCAACAATCTTGAACCCTGGGTAACAATATCATACATAGAGATATATGATAAAAATATAAAAATATTGTATAAATTTATTATTAATATATATTTATTTCTTTTTTTACCAATTGCAAAAGATTAATAACTAATATATATAAGACATGTGAATATATTTTGTTACAATGGTGTTTATACCTAATTTATAATAGATAATATGTACTTGCTCTTCAAAATTTTAAGTATCCTTTTGCTTTTAGGATATACAATTCAATCTCATATATATATATATATAATCTTCTAACAAATAAACGTTTTACTTGTATTTAGTCATATTAAGTTTAACTATTTATTATATATTTGTAACATTTCCCACAGCCATACAACACTTGTTTACTTTAATATTTTCATTTCTCAACTAAAAAAGTTATACTAATTATTTTTCATGAACATTTTCTTTTAATTTCAAATTTCAAAAACATGAAAAAAGGAAAAATTTAAACATGAATGTGAAATAATCTTAAAATTATGGAATGATAATAATACATTATTCCTTTTGATGCACAACTTTAAACTAGCCTAACCATATAAATTAAATGGTTGGTAAATGTTGATATACATCAATCCATTATAAGCATCAAAACACTTACCTATCACATTACTAAAAAAAAAAAAACTAAATTATACTTTTATTTTAAATTATTATTATTATTATTATGCTTGCCATAGCAGGTATTATGTCAGCCATAGCAGGTATTATGCATTTAGTAAAAATTTGACCACCTATTAGTTTGGTCAAATAAAACAAATAATTTTCAATTTTATAAAGTGAAACTTTAGTGATAATTTTTTTTATTTATTACAAAAACATTACTAGCATTTATCTATAATGCTATTGGTTAAAATTTTAAAGATCTTATTGGAAAATGCCTAGTAATTTGTGTATGGTAATAACACTTAGAATTTAATGCTGTCAAATCATATCAACCTTTCTCCTTGATATTTGTACATTATTAATTTGAAATTGTAGTTAAAAAAGGAATAGCGCGGGCTCTCAATCATTAAACCCATTCAAACATGTATTATAACACTAGGGAGATTTCAGAGTTTCAGAAATAGGATGAAGCATATGCACACAACTCGATCATGCTTTAACGTCATGCAACTATTAGAATTTTGTGTAGAGTTAGAATAAACCTTCAAATTTTGCGAGAGATAGAGTGTCTTCCACCCATCACATATTTAGGAAGGCCTTTTTTAGGGTAGGTTCAACTATTTTTCTACACTCCACTCAATGCTTCTTTTACAAGTTATATTATTTTATCCCTCCAAGATTTGAATAGTAAACTGACAATAGTATTTTATTATCGTCTTTTGTATATTTGAAGTTCCAAATTTGGTCAGGAGACCAATGCCAAACTCTTGAAAATATATAAAATCTCAAGATTTTTTCCCAAATCCTTTTAAGAAAATTTAAAAAAAAATGGTGTCCAAATGCTAAAAACATGTGGAACGTATCATGTTGCAATTTTAATTTATACATCATAAATTCAATTATCAAATATGGTAATACAGTAAACCATTCTATAAATTTATCATTTTATTTTTTATATGTTTCTAAATATATAAAATATTAAAATCTTATTTATAGTAATTAACTAAATATTTAAAAAACATTCTTATTAAAATCAAAATTTTAATATTAATGTAAGAACTATGTCTATCTAGTATTTTGCAATTTTTTTCATAATTTTATTTTTCATTAATATTTATTAAAAGTAAAATTAAAGATATGTTTTTTTAAATGAAATTTATATTAATTGGTGATTTTCAATATGTTTTTTAGTAAATTGGGATTTTCTATGAGAGGTTGCTCTCATGTCATATTTCTTTCGATTGCAATTGTTTTTTATTATCCTTGTAATTCACATGAGTTGTTTTTTGTCGGTCAAAGTCTAATTTATATTATCATTTCAAAATTTATATCATAAGACAACATTGTTGTGATACATCTAAGCAACCCGAGTTGCAAAAAATACCGTACTTGTCTCGAGTGCATTGCAAGGCAAACAATGCCACTAGTTATTTCTGGCACAAAACTAGCAAAAAACAAGCAGATACAAAGCTTCAAGGAGGAGGATTTGGAGGGGTTGTTGGTGGCCCTACAAAGAAACATGCACGATTGTGCACATGGTATTCGATGTGCTCGATCTGTATTTCCAATGCTTGGAGGTGGTCATGGGAGTGTCGCAGCCGACGACGCAGACTCTCTAAAGCATCTAGAGTTTCATTTTGCATATGTTGAATAACATTAATGTAAGTGATGGGCTCGTTGCGTTCCTCATACCTATGTTCTCTCATGTTTTCCAGATTGAGCTAGATTTGTTGCAATTGAACTGAAATCTCGTCCAGGTTGACCAGAGCGTCAACTTGACCAGGCAACCGAGCTGGGGAGACCGCCATGGAAGCCACGAAATGATGACTCTCGGTGGATTCTGAGTCCAAGCTCGGGTCCCTATTTGGCCCATGCTCCTCCATTCCGCAACCAATTCCTCCTCCGCATGCACGTCCGCATTGTTGTGGTATGAACTATCCCTTCCCACACCCTACTGCTTCCCAGCTATAAGTCCAACTTCCTGCGCGAAGTGCAGCCTGCTGAAATAGAGGGAAATCACACATACCACTTCTTGTTGTCCAACCACCAGCACCCACAAAATCAAAAGACACTACCGCCGCCCAAAGTATCCAATATTCGCTTCTTCCACTATCACAGGGGAGCCTCCACCTGCGTATTCACCATACTACTATTGGATCGAAGTGGCCTTTGAGCCCGCACCAACACTACTTCTTGAACGTCTCCATTGTCGTCACAAACCTCGTCCCCTCAGCGGTCCGAGAATTCCACAATAGACACGCCTAGTTGGGAACCTTCCTCACCACTAGCCTAACCACTATCACCACCTCTGAAATCCTCTTCTCCTCAGAACCTAGGCTACCAAGATCCGACAGGAATCTATTCCACCATCCCCAGCTCATCGTCTCCCTCTTCTGCCCACACACTCCCTACACTCGAAGCTCAAGTTGTGGCTTGAGTGCCAACGCCTCTGTACAAGGTGATACCTCCTCGTAGATTTTCACCATCGCCCAGACCTACATAATATCGTTTTCCTTGTCTGAATGCTTGATAAGCTCATGCCTCTGGTCATCCCAAGGTGCCATATCTGCCTTCGTGCGATGGGGGTTTAATTTTGCTCGGTGGTGCGTGTGGTTAGGCCTGTTCGGCCTACACATACCGCCCCCACTTGGCCATCTGATTTGACACCCCTATCAGGGACTTCAAGACCTGCATCCATGAGGGATTGCAGGGTTCTAATTTCACCTGGGTCAAGGTCTACTTTGGAGAGGAGCTTCGTCAAAGTACCACAGAACTCACACACTAGGTCAATCGTTCCTCTGTTTTCCAACCAGTCAACAACCTTATTCCCTGAGCGCAACACATGACTTGTGGTTACATATTCAAATAAACTAATGGATCTCAAAATATGAGAAAGATGGGCTTCCAAATGCTATCTCTTCGCAAATTTCTGAGGATCAGATCCATTTATTATTTTCTGAGTCATATCCATAATGAGACGGGAATCCCCTACAATGTGAATCTGTTTATAGATGAGATGCAAGGCCAAGGTCAGTCCAACTTCAATCCTTGATAACTCTACTACATTAGTTTTCGTGGTTCCACTGGATCCTGCATAGGCATCCCATGGGATCCATGATACATCACGCAAGATGCCACCATAACCAATTAGGTCGGGATTCTATTTAGATGCTCCATCAAAATTTAATTGAATTCATCCCTGCGAAGGAGGGGAAAAGACAACAGAGGAGTGAGGGGGGGAAGGTCTACCTTTCATAGCTCTGGGGTGAACCATCACCAGAGAGAGGTTCAAAAGGGTAAGGATTCCAGTTTCTTTAGGGTTTTCTTCCCAATCAGGTGGGTCCCAAGCCTCTACTAGGATGGCTTCTCGAATGTTAGTTAAGGTTCGGGACCAAATGAGAGAAGCTGAGGGAGTATGGTATTCAAAAATGGTGTGATTCCTTCCTTTCCATGTGTTCCACATCAATAATCTTGGGACTAACCACTAAGCTATGCTTATCACCGGACTCACAAATCGTTGAATTGGCCATTCTTCTAACAAGGACGGTTATAGGTACATCAGCTGGGCTGAAGATGGCGTAAGCTTGAGCCTAGAATTCTCTATGGTGGGGAATTCAGCAAGGATATGTTGTTGTGTTTCTTCCTCTTGCCTACAGAGCGAGCACATGGAAGGACCTATGAAGCCCCGCTTGATGAGGCGATCCCATGCCAACACTCATTTATCCACAACCAACCACAGGAAGTGTGACACTTTCGGACGTAGTTTGCTTGTCCAAAACATTTTCCAAAGAAGATTATTTTGTTGGGGTGGGGCTGGTGCACAAATCAGATAGGCTTCCTTGATGGAGAATCCCCCTATCATAGAAAGACCCCATCTGAGTTTGTCCTGATCATTGGAGATATGGATTTTCTGCTACTGCAAGTACCTAGCAAGGTGCTGACCCATCGACTGAGGAATTGCTAGGGGCCAATTCTCTAGCTTTTTCCAACACCACCAACCATGGTCTTCGGGGTGATTTTTCCAGTAATCTGCCACCTTAATGGATGAGATCAATTGAAATATTGGCATGATATTGATCATAGAATGATCTTGGGATAACTATGGGGATTTCTGCCAAGATTCCTGCCAAAATCTTGATGTCCGTCCATTGTTTAGTTCCCACAAGAAGTGATCCCGAATTAAATCCCTGTTAGCATTTGCTAGATTCCAAATAGTTGATCCATTGTTAGGGAGAGTCTCTCAAAGTAGCTCCTCCTCTGTCTTCCCCTATCCACCAGAGTTTAACCCCAAGGGTGGCATTCAGGATGGTTGGATCTCTTAAGCTTAGTCCTCCCATCAATTTTGGTAGACATAGCTTGGGCCAAGCTACCAAGTGTTACACAGCAATTTTTCACTATCCCTGTACTCCCCATTCCTTGATCCTAGAGGACCCATACAACGACCTTTGTGTACCTTCCAAGCATGGAATACATACTCCTGGATCACACTTTGTTTTCCAATTCATCTCCCTTTACAAATTTTCTGGAAGATCCTTATAAAAACCTAGTTTTCAAGGTCGGTGCTTTTTCTCAGTGTCTGACCCATGCTGATAGCAGAGATTTGCACTGAGATCTGCATCGATCGGCGCTCTATCTTAATGTTGGGCCTATGCCGATCCTCTTTTGGAAAGTTTTTCAAACAGAAAGGAAGCTTCCACGACTAGAAGCTTTGCGAGGCAACGAGATGGAAATTTGTTTTGAGGATATGGCCGAGGAATTCCCCTTTGGGCTTCTTGTTCCCAAGAAATATGAACTACTCCAAAGGATAATATCTTTTCCCATTATTTGAGGGCCCATAACCTCCTCCTCCATTATTATAAAAGGAGACCTCTTTCATCTTTTCTGCCTTAGTCTTAGTCTGAGTTAGGGTTTGAGTTAGAAAGTTAGAGAAATCATAGAGAGAAGAAGCAATCATAGCTTTGGGAGAATAGTGTAGAGTGTGATTATTTTTGTGTGTTAGGAGCATAGTGAGATCTTAGACCTTTTGAGGGTGCTACAAACATGCTTGGATACAGACCTGCCGAAGGAGAGCCTCAACACAAGGCTTGGTTGTAAACTCCCCTTGTCTTTATCATAATAAAATTCATCTGATGTTTATCTTCCACTCTTGTTTACATTCATAATGAGTTTTATAGCATTCCTTTATCAGTTAGATAGGTTGTATTTGTTTTATGTTTGTCATGATTTTATGTTTGTCGTGGTGTCTTGATTGTCTGCACAGGTAATCAGACGTTGGTAGCAGCGTGTATCGAGCTTGAGGAGAAGGACAAATCAAGAATCTTCGACGAAAGACGACAACATAACATCAAGACAAGGTAGGTCATCTTCCTTGCACTTAATTTCATTCAAAATCTAAGAAGGTAGATGTTATTATGTTCCCATAATTTCTAGACCCACCTTAAGGCTAGAGGGATCACCTCTGTCTGCAGAGGGGATTTACCTGGACAAAAAATTGGCGACCCCACTGGGGAGTTTCCTTTGAGTTTGTCACTCTTTGAGGTCTTAGTCATTCGACGAGTTTAGTCGAATGACCATTTCCCCGTTTGTTTCTATGTTTTTCATCAATTACAATATTTTAGTTTTTTCTTGAAGTGGTGAGTCTGGTCTTGGTTGGGAGAAATTATTTTCTTTTTATTTTTTAGGCATTAGCACTTTTATTTGTCTAATAGTCACGCCAATTGGCACCAATTTTCAGTTAGCAAGCCGCGTAATGGGCTGTTGGCACTAGTTTTAGCCCCTAAAGTCATGCCAATTCCAACATGTGTGAAAATTTCAAATTTTTTCCCTAAGTCTTTCACCAGTGTGTCTTTCCCTTCCGGTCCTTTTCTCTTTATTATTTACATGTTCTCCCCTTCAATCAAGTTGGTTTGATTGGCTCATTGGCTTGGTTTTTTGGTTTCTTTTTTTGTCCTTACATGCATCCTACATCCTAGGTTTTTCTAGGATTGTGCATCAATTGCCTAGTTGCATGCTTCACGCGACATCACCCTACTGATTGAGTCACTCTCCTTTCTTGGTGAGCTATCTCTAGTTGATTGCCTTTTTCTTTTTGGTTGATTGAGTGATCAAGTCTCAAGTGTCTGTCTGAATTCATTTGGTCTTCTTTTTCTCTTTTGAGCATAGATTACATTACTCATTGTTCAGTTGAAAATTATTCTTTTTCTGATTTCTTGATGTAAAAGGGAATGAATTCCTTGTTTTGATCCCATGATTTGGAATTCCTCTTTGTCCTTGAACTCATATGTCTTGTATACTTTTAAGGAATTTTGTTACAAAGTGTTCAAAACAGGATTGTATTCTTAATGTTTGTTGCATCCATTTTGCATTAAACGAATTTGCGTTCATTTAGTTTTTGTCTCAAAGTGTGCTTTTCGTTAAAATGCATTAGATCAAGTTTCATTGAAAATTCATGTTTGAAATCTATCGTTGAACTTAGATTACATTGTTTAATGATTGAAAACTAAAAGTCTCTTTGATTAAAAGCTTGCATTAATTAGATTCTCATTTCATCGAAAAATACATTGAGTGCATTCTTGTTCATCCAAACGAAAAAGAAAATTGTGCATAGATTACAATTGCCTAGTTTTCAAAATAGAGGACTTTGCATAGATTACATTGCATAATTCTCATCGTTGAATGTTTTAGATTACTTTTGGATAGTGAAAGTCTTCTAGTTAGAAAAAAGTTTCGTTTGCAGTATTATTGTTTGTTGCATCATTGTTTGAGACTCTTCCTTTAACTACATAGCATTCATCAAATTGAAGGATTTCTATTCTCATATAGCTGCATATAGGAGTTCTCTGATGACTGCGGTAGGGCCTTGGAATTGAGACATAATTCAAGATCAACCGTTAAAATTTATTTAATCAATCTAAGGAAGCATTGAAACTTAATGCTCACATTTTAGAGGTCTAGGCTAGTGACGTGTTCCGACATCGTTAAATTTAGTAGCTGTCATTTGCCATCTGGTAGTAGACAACGCTAGTATGGACTTGTGCTCCTCGTACCGTTGTGTATATAAAGGGAGACCCTCATAAGTTGCAATCCTTTATCCATAGGAAGCTAAGTCTGCTGCCCTGTAACCCTGGTACACTGAACACATCATTCAGGGAGACTACCTGCACGTATGTAAAGTGCTTGGTAATTTCTCTTTCATTTGATCACCAAGGTGTATATGGAAGTTCACAAAAACTTGGTACACCCTCTTGCTTAGATTACCTGAGTAGTCATTTTGATCTTTTCGTGACTCCTTAAAAAGTGAAAATATCATCGAGCTCTTGTCCTTTCACGCTCGTTTCAACCTGAAAGTGATAGAGTCACCTTTTTCCTGTTTCTCGACTCTTAAAATATGAAATGACAGATTTTTTTTTTCAATTTCTTAAAATATTAACTGCCCACGAAATACTCCTTGTTAAAGTAATACTCCTTAGCGTTTTGTTTTATGGTTGTTTCCCATGGCAAAGTTTTCGGAGTTTACCAACCAAGGAATCCCCTCTGAATGGAATCATGTTCCTTTTCCTACTTTAGGGAATGTTAGTGCTCCTTATATGGCAACATTATCCCTTCTTGGGTTAACCGTTGGTTTTCCTGTTTGGTTATTTTCGACCTCTATGGTCTCGAGTATTCCGCCATCTGTACCACCATCTCTTCCACCTGAACAACATCATGTTGATTATAAGGTGGACCTCTTCGCTTCTTCGCCTATTTCTTCGTCCTCCTCTTCTACTTTGCCCGGAGAAAGTCTGGATTCTAGTAACCAGGTGGCTAAGAATAAGAAGAAGAAGACGAAAAAGAAGAAGTCAGATAAGGGAGAGGCCAACTCTGTGAGTATTGCGCCTAAGAAACCTTCCCTTGATAAATTATCCAACCTTCCACAGAAAGTCAAATTCCCTTGCATGTTGTGCAAAGGTGACCACCTTCTTCAAGACTACCCTGGCATTCCCAAGGTACTTGAAGTATGGTCCGACGACCATCCGCTGTTGCCTTTGGCTTTTGGAAGCCATATTGGTGTCACATATTCAACTAGAAATGATAAGGCACATAATAAATAGGGTAAAATTACCAATCCCTGTAAGTTGTTTGAAGGGCATCATCCTATTCACCTTTTTCCGTACATGGATGAAGCCACGAGAGTGTTGGATAACCCCACTATTTCTGCACCCTGCCTTCTGGTTGGTTACCAGAAGATTTCTTTGAGTGCTCCTCTAGTTGATTAAATGATCAATCAAGATTTATCCTTGGTCGATCCCATTCCCTCAGAAATTCAAATTCATGAATCCATTCCTGAACAACCATTGGTCATGGAATCAGTCGATCTAATCCCGCCTATGGTTCACCAGGTATTTTTCGTTGAGAGTGGATCTCATCCCTCTCACGTTCTTCTTGTTTCTTCAGATTCCTTAGACTTGGAGAAATATCCTCCTGTCCCTATGACTCAAGAAGTTACTCTTCCTGCTCTCATGTCTGTGGTCCAAGAGGATGCTCCTCTTTCTTCGGTAACACCAAGGGATGACCATCTCATTTCTATGGTACCCCCTCCAAGTAGTTTGGTTGCTTCCTTTGATTGTAGTCGATTTGCAGGATACCGCCTTCCTTCTTATGTGCCCTTTGAGATCATGGTATAAGTCTTTGATATGGTCATACCTAGCATAATTATAGATAAAGGCACGTCTATTAGTATTCTTTCTTTGACTACTTGGCAAGATTTTGGTTCTCCACTGCTTGTGCCTATTACGTAGAATCCATTGGCATTTAACAAAGGAACCAACCAACCATTAGGGATCCTTCCGAAGTGGCCTATTACTTTGGGAGGGAAAACCATCTATATATATGTGATGGTTGTTCCAGGCCTCTTGGATTTTAGTTTACTCTTGGGGTTCGACTATGCTTATGCCATGGGTTCACTTGTCTCCTCCCTCTTTCGTGTGATCTGTTTTCCACACAAAGGTCGGATCATGACCATTGATCAGCTTTCATTATTTGGTCCGAAGGTGGCATTGGGCCCACCATCGTCCTTTCCAGGTCTTTACCTTCCATTCATATCTTTCCCGCCACAGGTCAATTATGTGGCCACCTGTTCCATGTCTGCGTCCGCTGATGATGCAGTTAATGAGGTAGTACACAATGTAATGGGGGCATTGGATCCTAATTTCTAGAGTGTTGTTCTCCCGTCGGATGAGAAAATCTTGGAAGCCATGACTTCTTATTCTTCATGATCAAGTCGACGGAGCATAGTTTTTTTTCTTCTGTCAACCTCCTTAAAAAATTAAACAAGCTCGTCGGAGCATAGTTCATTTTCTTGTGTCAAGCTCCTTAAAAAATGAAACAATCTCTAATGAGGAAAATTTGTTTACTATGTCAACCTCATTAAAAAATGAATTAGGTCATGAGGATAGTTCTTTTGCTGTGTTAACCTCGTTAAAAAATGAAACGGGTTCCCTTTTCACTTCGAGTCTTTGATTAGATCTCGTAAATTCCTAGTCAAGTCTTTCTCTTGATCTCGTAATTGAACCTTCATTCCATCCACTTGTCAGTAACTAGCAGTCTACTCCAGTGAATGCACTGAATCTTGGGGGGCATGTACCTTGAATTGAGTCACCATGCTGGGGGCATGCAAACATTATTTCAAGCATAGTTTTTTTCTGTTTCAAGCTTGTGTAAAAATGAAACTGGTTTCAAGCATAGTTTTCTAAAAAGTTTCAAGCTTGTGTAAAAATGAAACCAACTTCAAGCAGATTTCTTGATTTCAAGCTTGTGTAAAAATGAAACCATTCTCATTTTACCTCTCATGATTGCCATTTTATTAGCCTATTTTTCCCGATCAACCTTGGTTTTCTCATTCCATCGTCCCCATTTGCTTGGTCGATCATACGCCTTCACTTGGTTGTTTTACCCATTCCTGAGGAACCGCTACAATGAGTGGTCTTGTTAGCCAACCTCTTGACCTTTACTTGTTCTGAGCAGTTCCACCATCACCAGAACCAGTTGCTACCCTTAATACCACTCGTTCCTCCAAGAGGAGTCAACTTTCAGCTCTTTTCTAACTCTCAAAAATTGAAAGTATTGTCGAGGCTCTTGTCATTTTGAACTCGTTAAAGGCTGTGAAATGTCATCTGCCCAGTATACGTTTAATCCTTTTTTGGGTTGGGATATATTATTTACGAAAAAGGAATATCTTATCCAATTGCGACTAAAAGGTTCTCTCATATTTTGTTTTCTACCTTTTCAGATCTATGAGACAACCTACGAAAAGGGACCTACTGGAGTTTTCTTTTCTACTTCTTTTCAAACTTTCTAAACACGAAAAGATGTCGAGTTATTCCTTTGTCAAACTCGTTAAAACTAAATGACATCGGAAATCGTCACCGTGACATAACCGAGTTCCTCCTTCCTAGGGCTCGTAAAATGTACTAGGATGGATTTGTCTGAAAGACAAACTTGTATGACAAGCATATGTTATCCTCTTCAAGCTTGTCTAAAAATAAAGAGGTACTCGCCAGAAATGGTGGGGGAAAATGGAATTTATTCATCAGTTGTGTCGGCAGTATGTCACTCTTGAACATGACACTTGTCTGCAGTTCGTGTCGGGTTGGGATATCTTCACTTTGTCACTTTGCCTCCATGGGTTTGGGAAATCCGTTTTCCTCTCATTCGATTACCAATTTTTCCAACATGACCTCTGATCCTATTTGAGTCAAATGCTGCAAAATTCTAGAGTCGTGTCATTGATATGTTCAAGATAAAATCCTTCTACAGTTTGTAAATTTCCTGATCCTTTGTTTCAGTCTTGATTAACACTCATATTACATTCTCTGTTTCATGTCGATGATGTGGGATTCATTATGACCCTCCTTCGACGGATTGCTTCCTGTCGAATTCAGCTCATTATCTAGGAATTTGATCTAGACTCCTTTCTGGTACCTTAGAGCCTTCATTCCCTAATGGCAAGTTCTTCGCATTCGATGACATGTTCACATCATTGGCCTTCGATCAGGTGATTTCACAGGTGGTCGACTTCAACTCACTGTTCACATCTCGTGGATTGTACTATAGTACCTTGAGGACCATTTTCATCATTGGTGATTTATCTTGCGCCTGTTAACAGTTTACATCATTGGATGGTAATCAGGTGATTTTCCTGCATGTTCGACTTTAGCTCATTTATTCACATGCTTGAAATTGTACTTGATCGAGTCATGATGAAGCACAAGATCCTGGATTTTATTTTATAGAGTCCAAGTTGTGAGGCGATATGATTTGTCCAAGATTGGATACATGTTTCTTTTAGATGGATGGCTACGACCATACCATGAGTCTATATGTGATCCTTCTCAGATGGATGGCTATGACCATACCATAATCTCTTTTATGGATGGCTGCATCCATACCTTGATTCATTTTTTTTCATCAAAGATTTCAGTTATGTATATGTATCGATGCTTGATTTACAGGTCTCCCCACGGAAATGTTTGGTTCCTTGCATGCACTTGTAAAGTATTTCAGCCCTCACTTGTCTTCAGACTTCATACTTTAGGGGGCATCTGTTACACAAAAATTTGTCACTATCCCTGTAATCCCCATTCCTTGATCCTGGAGGACCCATACATCGACCTTTTTGTACCTTAAAAGCATGGAATACATACCCTTGGATCACACTTTTTCTGCCAATTCATCTCACTTTACAAATTTTTTGGAAGATCCTTATAAAAACCTGGTTTTCAAGGTCGACGCTTTTTCTCAGTGTCTGACCCACGCTAACAACAGAGTTTGTAGTGAGACCCGTGCTGATCGGTGCTCTGTCTTAATGTTGGACCAACGTTGATCCTCTTTTAGAAAGTTTTTTAAATAGGAAGGAAGCTTCCGTGACTAGAAGCTTCGTGAGGCAGCGAGCTGGACGTTTGTTTTGAGGATATGGCTGAGGAATTCCCTTTTGGGCTTCTTGTTCCCAACAAATAGGAACTACTCCAAAGGATATTCTCTTTTCCCATTATTTTAGGGCCCATAACCTCCTCCTCCATTGTTATAAAAGGAGACCTCTTTCATCTTTGCTGCCTTAGTTTTAGTCTGAGTTAGAAAGTTAGAGCAATCATAGAGAGAAGAAGAAATCATAGCTTCAGGAGAATAGTGCATAGTGTGATTGTTTTTGTGTGTTAGGAACATAGTGCGATATTAAACCTTTGTGTATGAGGGTGTTGCAAACGTGCTTGGATACAGACCTGTCGAAGGATAGCCTCAACATCAAGGCTTGGTTGTAAACTCCCCTTGTCTTTATCATAATAAAATGCATGTGATGTTTATCTTCCACTCTTGTTTACATTAATAATGAGATTTCTAGCATTCCTTGATCAGTTAGATAGGTTGTAATTGTTTTATGTTTGTCATGATTTTACGTTTATCGTGGTGTCTTGACTGTCTGCACAGGAAATCGAACGTTGGTAGAAGCATGTATTGAACTTGATGAGAAGGACAGATCAAGAATCTTTGATGGAAGATGACAACATAGCATCAGGAAAAGGTAGGTCATCTTCCTTGCTCTGAATTTCATATACAATCTAGAAGGGTAGAAGTTAGTATGTTCCCATAGTTTCTAGACTCACCCTAGGGCTAGAGGGATCGCCATTTTCTGTCATCAAAAGGTCCACTCCACAGAAATATTCTGAACAAAGCTATCAGGTCTGAGTATCTACATTTGGGCGCAAGAAGGGTTGAGAGCTGATAGAGAAGCATTGCTTGCAGGCACTACAAGGAAAAGACCCTCTAGAGGAGGTTATAAAAGAGGTTTTTAGTGTTATAAAATTGGCTAAAATTTTCAAAAGCACATTTTCTACAACATCCATTTACGGTTACGGAGGTTTTGGTGGAGCTTTTAACGGAATTTCAACATAACTAAAAAAAAACTAGGCGGCCGAAGGTTATTACGGATGTTTTTTTCATCGGTGAGCTACTAAGGTGTCAACGCACCGGTGCATGTCATCTAAAAGGTGGCTCGGGGCGGTCGAAGGTGCATGCACCGGGCCTTCAAGGTATAAAACTGCATCGGGGCGCAGTTTTGGTGATACAACGCACGGGGCCGTTCTAATTAGTCTTGGGATTTGTGCGGTGCCCATAAGTCGTCTAAACGCACCGGTACTTCGAGATATAGAAATGCACCTGTGCGCAGTATCAGAAAAATGCACCGTTTGTTCTAATTTGTATTGGTATTTGTGTGGTGCCCATAGGTCATACAAATGCCCCAATGCATAGGCTCACATAAACGCACCAATGCACAGTATCGCACAAATGCATCGAGATTTATAATTGGTATTGGTATTTTGGCAGTGCCTATAGGTCGTAGAAATGCACTAGTGCATTGTATCATACAAACGCACCGGTATACAGTAACTGACATGCACCGGTGCTCATTTTGTATATTTTAGAAACATCGACCTATGACAATGCAAATATTGTGATTTTTAAAAATTAATTATTCATCAAAAGTCAACACATCTTATAAAAGTATTCATATTAATTAAATTTTTATTAATTCATTTGAATGTGATGTTTGGATTAATTTTTTATATCATATAATAATTATTGTGATTTTTTAAAATTCATTATTCATCAAAAGACGACACATATCTTATAATAATATTCATATGGATTAAATTTTTATTAATGCATTTGAATGTGAAGTTTGGATTAATTTGTTATATCATATCATCAAATTTCACATCTCTTCATTATAATATTTAATCATCCATAAATTAAATCAGTAGTGTTACATTTCACAATGACAATGGAGAATGCAATAGAATAAATTAAAACATATTTTATTATATATATATATATATATATATATATATATATATATATATATATATATATATATATATATATGAATAAAAAAGCTTTGTCATACGTACGGGGACAATTATTAGTATCCCTTTGTCTTTCAATTGGGACACTATGTCCATTACATTAAACAAAATGTCTGATTTCACGTACAAATATTTCAAAAAATACAACACCTCGTTTTGATATCCAAACATAATGATCGTAATTTTTCATGAACTTTTGTCACCGCTAGAGCTACTTCCATGACTTGGGTTATTTTCGTGAATGCTTTGTTCACGATGTTTATTGTTTTCTTCTTCTTCACCTTCCATCTACAATCATAAAAATAAACTCGTAATGAGTGTATATACATTGGTGGAGAATAATGAAAATTGCAATATTAATTTATATACACCAATTTAAATCGAAAATAAATGACGTACCATAGCAACAATTTACTCATGAACTATACACATTCTTTCAAAACCATGTAGTATGCCATCTTTCAAGATATCATCTGTTGGCACAGTTCCATACTTTGTTTCCTATAAGTTTTATACCCTATAACAAATCATATATTTAATATAAAATATTTTTTTGTTCTATTAATTATATATGGAGCAAAGTAAAACAAGATCGATAGATGCTTACAAATTCCACAATTAATTTCTGATATGCCAACATATACTCACAACCCATATTTAACCCAATGTCAATCAATTCGTCTGATGGTTCTTCTTTGTATGTTAGCACCTGTTTGAAGACATTCAATGATGATTTTTGTAAAACAACTTAAAAAATACAAAAATGAAATATATTTAAGTTGTTATAAGTAAGTAACAATTACTCACAAACTTATATATCAACCTTTTTCTTCCTTGTCGTCCTGTTTTATGTGCTAAATGGGTTTCATTTTCTTTTCTTTTCTGCAAGAAAATACTTGAAAATTAATATTTAATGCTAAATTTTTTATTTATTGTACCTAATAATCAAAAAATTCAATGATTGCATATTACATTTGAAGCACGTTGTTGTTGAGATGGCTCCTCCTGCTATGCAATTTTGTCCATTTCTTCGACCATCTCTTTGTACACCTTTTTTGACATTCCTACTAGCATTATTTTGATATCAGCACGTTCATCTTTTGAAATTTTCATAATCTTCCTGAAAATGTAACATGAAAATAAACTATTTAACTTTTATATTGATATATGAAACGTAAATATAATAAAAGTGATATTTATAAATGATATTTAAAAATAATTCTAGACAAACATTTAAAGGAATATTACATTTTTATTCCTTCTTCTTTGTTGTTGTACGTTTTTTTCTATTAAAAGTCTAACATGTCTCGTTGACCAATTCTCTAGAAACTCTTCTTGTAGTTTAGATAAAATTTGGTTCTTGGAATCATTGGATTGATTTTTGTATTGTAAGTGGAAAGAACATCTATACATTCATTCCACTAGATCCCTCAAACTTTTGTAAAAAAATTTCCCCCTTTCGTTAACCTCTAGCACCACTCCAGATGAGCTAAGCAGCAATTCATTTTCATTTGCATGTTCTATTTTTTTTATTTTATTAGAACAACATTCCTTTTCTGAGTTGTTGGTCCTTGTAGAACATTAAACAGATGTGAATTAATATATTGTTTGACACATGTTATCTAATAATTTTAAGTATATTATTAATAAAAATTAAAAAAAAAAACTCATATTGGATCGATAATATTTTTTCATTCACCCGATTCATCCTTTTGCAATTTTTCCATCAAGCTTTTACACTCTTTTCGTCCTAGATCAGAAATAATCTTATCAAGCTTCGTCATTTTGTGGCTCTGCTTGATACAAAGTAAACAATACATATTAGTTAAACTTACATATAGTTCAAAAATGTTGAAGATTACAACAAGAAACAGTGAAAGAGACATCCGGAAACATCATCCTTGATCCTAGTGAAAAATAAGCACCTAAACTAGGTGGGGCCCACACAAGCTATTTTTAGGTGTATGTCTATTTTTAGACATGTTGAGAAAAATAAAAAATTAGTAGGAGGTTTATTTTCGATGGTTGAGAAAAATATATTTTTAGATGGGTTTCTATTTTTAGAAGATGGGTGAAGTCTATTTATAGATCACTAATCTAAAAATAGAATGCATGTTGATTATTATTAGCCCTTAACAATAATCAGACAATAAATAGTAACTTATTCTCTTGGAGCACTTTATTTCAGTTAACTGATGTGGCGAAATAGTTGATTGAAGGAATTTCGAATTCCAATGTTGGTTGGTGACACATGCATGGAGGACTTAGTTATAACTGACAGTGGAAAGTTGTAACAGAGTTGGAAGAGTAGTTATGTGAGTTGTTATTTGGTTTAACTCAGTTCATTGAGTTAAACTCAGTTGTGCTAGTTGTAACTGAACATACACTAGTGAAAGATGAGTGAATTGATTAGTTAATTAATTTAAAAGTAGTGTCTTACTTGCAACTAAAGAAATACAACAGTTAATTACTTGCATGTCAAATCCAGTGGAGACCCAGTGGAGAGATAGGTGAAAGGGTGAGATGGGCTATCTGTTGTGACTATAGTGGAGAATTTAATGAATCTACACACACATCGAAGATGCCTATGAGTATTGCACAGTCAAGGCAAGGTAAGGTCGAATTCATTCAGGGTTCTTCTTCAGCAGGGATTGCGGAGTGGATGCAGGTTATCAGGAGGCGGGAAATTGGTGCATGGAGTGCAAATTTCTGCAAGACATTGTGGGATGATTGTATATTGTATTGAGAGCTCTATGAGCTGAGATTTGTATGATATATATGAGATTGTTTCATGATCCATTGATATACATCATATATGATAGTTGGTTTTTTTAGCTTTAAGCTTTCCCGACAAAACATCTTGTTATGTGTGATTGATTTTTTCTTCATGTGTTTGCAATTGGCGATTTAATTTCCGCAAAGAATTAAGTAGAAGGATTTTGTATTTAAAATAAGGATTAAATTGTTAGATTCAGAGAATCCAGTAATATACATGCATAATGTATAATTTCTACATGGTATTAGAGTAGTGTTGATCACAAGAGATTGCAATATTGAAGCGGTGCTGAGTTTTGTGCTGGTGGAAACAATTCGAAATTGCTGCAAGAATTTCTTGGTGCAACAGTTGAGTATACACTGAAATGGATTTCAATGGGTTGTGGTTGGAGTATGCACTCGAGGGCAACTATAACTACATAGCTTGGAAGGATAGGATGGAGGCAGTGCTTGAAGATAATGGCTTGAAGGAGTTCATCGATAGAGATGTTCCTAAGCCCACTTCGGCAGATGCTGCATTACTTGATGCATGGCAAAAGAAAGTAGCAAGGGCGAGCAGGATTCTGTTGGAAGGTGTGAAATACCATATTGTTTCAAGCCTTCATGGAAAAGACACTCCATATGATATATGGAAGGCTTTGACAGATCTTTTCCAAAGCAACAGTGACCATAGGAAGTTGGTGCTGAAGGATAAACTCAAAAAAATCAAGATGGAGAAGAACGACATTATTCCAGTATACTTGCAAAAGTTTATCCAATGCAGGGATGGGCTTGGGAGTGTAGGAGTTAGTGTTGCGGATGATGACTTTGTGAGCTTCGCTCTCCTTGGGCTTCCGAAGAGTTGGCATAGTTATCAAGACTCTGTCAATGGACGGGAAAAACAGGTGGATTGGGAGCATTGTGGTCGGATCTAGTGCAGGAGGAGATAAAGGGGACCATGAGGGATGGCTCTTCATCAAATCATGATGATGAAGAGGATTGTGCTTTGGCTGCCAAGGCAAAGAAGAAGAAGGGGAATAAATTCCATTCTAGATTTGAGGCTGGAGAAGATGGCAAGGAGCACAACATGTCCAAAGTGAAGTGTTTTCATTGTCACGAGTTTGGACATATTGCCACAAATTGTCCACATAAGAAGAAGAACAAGATGGTTGCTGGAGTTGAAACTGGTGAGGCTCTTGCCTCACAATTTGAGCTTGACTTCTTATTGATCACATGCATGGTGTCTAGTGCATTAGGATCGGGGTGGTACTTTGATAGTGGTGCTTCCTTTCACATGACGGGAGATGAGAAATTATTCAGTGATTTGGTGGAGAAAGATCAATAGATGCATGTTGAGTTGGGCGACGATGGACAATACAATGCGACCGGAATTGGTACCATTATCTTTCAGAGGGTGTCAGGTAAAATATTTCATCTAAAATATGTTGTGCATGTTCCAGGTTTAAAGAAGAATTTAATCTCAGTCACAATGTTAGAGGAAAGAGGTTATGATGTTGTCTTTAGTGAAGGAAAAGTGTTCCTGCGACACAAAGCAACAAGGAAAGCCAAGAAGGTTTGGATTCGAGTTAAGAATCTCTACAGACTTGAAGTAGATGGGATTTCTACAAAGCTTCCTATTTTTGGGAAGTGCGAGAAAGCCATGCAATTGAATCTTGAGAAGGAGCTGGATTTTCATGCAGGTAAGAGTGAACTTGGGGATGTGGAGTAGCCACAAGATGAGGATCATGGAGTGGGAGAAACCACTCATGCAGAGAAATTTCGTGCCAGATGGGCAGAGGGAGTGCATGCAACTATACCACCAGGTAAGAGGTGGGGCGACATGCATGGATAATCCTAAGAAGAAATTTTTGGGCAGGATTCATTAAGATGGTGTGGATCTCATGAATTGAACCTAGCTACGAGGTGCCCACAGAGTAGCAGTAGTATGATCAGTTGGATTGATGCATTCAGATCAAAGTGATAGTGTTGGATACTGGAGCACGGTTTAGAATTGACAACAAGTGCAGAGCGCATGGGTGCAGAGTTCAACAGCGCAGTGGTTCCTGAAGACATGTGCATTAGCTAAGAAGAGGTCAGAAGACTTTGATGATACATGCATTATACTGATTGAGTTGTTTGGAGGCTATTCAATTTCAGAAATGTTGCTTGCAAGTATTGCAGGGCAGATGCATGGAGTTGTAGGGCGCATGCAAAGATAGTCCTTTCTTGTTGAGAGGGAGTGTTGAATATTGCAAAAAGAAACAGTGGAAGAGGTATCCAGAAAAATCATCCTTGATCCTAGTGAAAAATAAGCACCTAAGCTAGGTGGGGCCCACACAGGCTATTTTTAGGTGTATGTCTATTTTTAGACATGTTGAGAAAAATCTAAAATTAGCAGGAAGTTGATCCTAGATGGTTGAGAAAAATCTATTTTTAGATGAGTTTCTATTTTTAAAAGATGGGCGAAGTCTACTTATAGATCGCTAATCTAAAAATAAAATGCATGTCAATTATTATTAGCCCTTAATAATAATCAGACAATAAATAGTAACTTATTCTCTTGGAGCACTTTATTTCAGTTAATTGATGTGTAAAACTAGTTGATTGAAGGAATTTCAAATTCCAAGGTTGGTTGGTGACTCATGCATGGAGGACTTAGTTATAACTGATAGTGGCAAGTTGTAACAGAGTTGGAAGAGTAGTTATGTGAGTTGTTATTTAGTTTAACTTAGTTCAGTGAGTTAAACGTGGTTGTGCTAGTTGTAACTGAACATACACTAGTGAAAGATGAGTGAATTAATTAGTTAATTAATTCACAAGTAGTGTCTTACTTGCAACTGAAAAAATACAACAGTTAACTACTTGCATGTCAGATCCAGCAGAATGAAGTGGAGACATGTTGGAAATATTGCTATCAAGGGTACAGGTAGTGTGATGTTAAATGTGAATGTTCTTTCCACACTAAGACACGTATTAATGAAAAAGTATAATGAAGAGAAAGCGTGAGACAGAGAAGCAAATACGGAGACAGAGTTGTTATCACAACAAAGAGAGTGTAGATAAACAGAGGACAAAGGACAGAGGCGGGGAAGAGGCCACAGATGTCATTGCAGAGAAACCGTTGTTATTTCAAAAATATGTACATATATAGATAAATTCCGAGAATATTTCATACAGCCGGGTGTTACACATAACATAAGTTTTAACGGAGCACTTGTATTCGATTGATATGGTAGAACTATGCATTATATATATGGTAGGTGCGTTATATATATATATGGTCTATATATATGCATACACCGAAGAACCAGCGTGAATAGGAGCGGAACCATAGTTGACCATATATATATATATATATATATATATAATTGAATGGAGCGGAGTCGAATAATAAAAATACATTGAACAGTGAACGTTTTGATAAATAACAAATGCGGACCGGAACCTGGAGCGTAGGCTGGAACCCTGGGTCAGATTAAATAAATGAAAAGAACCCTTTCATATATAACGGGCGGAAACCGGAGTAAAAGGACGAAGACGAAACCTGGAGGAAGCGGAACCATGACCGGTGAACAGTAAACGTGGTTTGGTGAACAGTAAAGGCTGGAAGTGGTATTCTCTACACCGCCTATCGACCATAAGTGGTATTTCCCAGAGGAGGAGAAATTCCATACAGGAATCGACACGTGTCCCGACCAACATTTCAAAACCATTGTTTAAAGTGCGCCTTCGCGCGTTATACGTCGACTGAAGACGTGGAGCGAAATTAACATATGCCGTTGATTTGGAGACTCGACATCCAACGGCGATTGTTCGCAGGACTTGCACGAGGTTTAATAGAAGAGCCCGGAAGTTAAGCCATGTACGGTGCGTTCGTTTGGTTGTATTGTGAGCCCGGGGCGGAGATAAATGTAACAAATTTGGTTTATTAACCTTAGTACAAGGTCTGGTTGAACGTCGTAATATATGGATATATTTCGTATAATTATGAAATATGTGATTTTGGGTTAATTTGTTGAGAATTAAATAATATGGTTCAATAGTCAACTATTATGTTGCGTATGAGGGTTACAATGCGAAGTTAGCGCATATGTACATATAAGAGATTGTCGGGTTATAATTATACAGGAGTATGGAATTAATATCTAAATCCTTTGAATTTAGATAAACCTGACTTGTTTATTTAAATTAAAGTTGCCAGTGTGGAATTAAAGAGAAGTGGGAGATTGCCGGATGAGAAAATGGTTGGACACGAAACTTTGAATGCAATTAAAAAGTGGGAGCAGATATTTGTTTTGTTAATAAGGCAAAGCGTTTCCTGTAAAATGAAACCAAAGATTATACAGTTGATGGCATATGGTAAAGATTGGGAGCATTGATATATCCGTGTGATTAAAAAGGGTTTATAAAAACGCAGAGTTATATTTAAGTTTGACTAAAAGACAGCTGTACATACAGTGGTTATATAACTGGAATGAACAAGAAAAATACAGGGATTCAGAAGAGCAGTGAACAGGTGAAATGTACAGATGACAGTAAACAAATATGATGCAGAACAGTTTCTTAACAACAGTAGAAAAAGACAAAATCCAGTAAGCCAAAGTTCAGAAGAGGAGCTGAGTGATATTGAAATATGTAATTTAGAATGTGAATGTAAATGATGTAATTATTTTTTATTGTTTGTGATGCAAAGGAAAGTATCCTAAGGAAAAGAAAAAATCCCACTGTAGCATGAAACTTGTACATATTGTAGTAATTCTAAAATTGAGTTGAAAAAGGAATAAGAAGACAGAAGCCAAAGAGTCATGACTGTTCACTTCAAATTCCTTGTGAAATACAAACAGTCATGTGAGAATTTCTATATATAATATCAATTTGATAAGCTCAATAGAGAGAGAGCGAGAGAGAGAAAATATAGAGAAGGCAGAGTATAGAAGAGAAGACCAAGAAAAGAAGAGCAGAAAGAGAAGCTACAGAACAGAGCTGATATCTGAGGTAAATCAGCAAACATTCAGTTTGATAAATTGAGGAAGTTGGAGCTTCCCTATCAAGTTGCATCTTGATAGCTGTCAGTTGTAGCTGACTGAGGTTGGAGCCTCTTGTAGGTTGGTGCCTGCAGAAAATTGAAGGGAGTTGGTGCTTCCTTGCAAGTTGTAGCTTGCAGAATTGAGGTAGGAGCCTCCTGTAGGTTGGTGCCCGCAGAAAAATAGTGGTGAGAGGGAGTTGGAGCTTGCCTTTGCATCACAACAATAATAAGATGTGGTTTTCTCCCTTTATGGGTTTCCACTTATATCTGGTGTCTCTGTGCATGATATTTATGTATTGATCTGATATGTATCATCTGCTTAATATCTACTGCTCTCATATTAAGTCTACTGCTATATTATACTAACACTTGCTGCTTACATTTTAAGATTACTCACACATTAAATTGGATGTGAAATGAAGGTGTAATTAAGTTTAATGAAAAGTTCTAAAAGATCAGGAATTAGCCCTTAATAATAATCAGACAATAAATAGTAACTTATTCTCTTGGAGCACTTTATTTCAGTTAATTGATGTGTAAAACTAGTTGATTGAAGGAATTTCAAATTCCAAGGTTGGTTGGTGACTCATGCATGGAGGACTTAGTTATAACTGATAGTGGCAAGTTGTAACAGAGTTGGAAGAGTAGTTATGTGAGTTGTTATTTAGTTTAACTTAGTTCAGTGAGTTAAACGTGGTTGTGCTAGTTGTAACTGAACATACACTAGTGAAAGATGAGTGAATTAATTAGTTAATTAATTCACAAGTAGTGTCTTACTTGCAACTGAAAAAATACAACAGTTAACTACTTGCATGTCAGATCCAGTGGAGACCTAGTGGAGAGATAGGTGAAAGGGTGAGATGGACTATCTGTTGTGACTATAGTGGAGCATTCAATGCATCGACACACACATCAGAGATGCCTATTAGTATTGCATCGTCAAAGCAAGGTAAGGTCGAATCATTCAGGATTCTTCTTCAGCAGGGATTGCACAATGGAGGCAGGTTGTCAGGAGGCAGCAAATTGGTGCATGGAGGTGCAAATTTTTGCAAGGCCGTGTGAGACGATTGTATATTATATTGAGAGCTCTATGAGCTGAGCTTTGTATGAGATATATGAGATTGTTTCATGATCCATGGATATACATAATATATGATAGTTGGGGTTTTTAGCTTTAAGCTTTCCTGGTAAAACATCTTGTTATGTGTGATTGATTTTTTCTTCATGTGTTTTCAATTGGAGATTTAATTTCCGCAAAGAATTAAGTAGAAGGATTCTATATTTAACATAAGGATTAAATTTTTAGATAAGGAGAATCTAGTAATATACATGCATATTGTATAATTTCTACAAAAAATAATATTTTTTGTAAAGAATTTACAAAGAACTTGCCTTTTTTTCTTTTCTTGATGTGTTATCAGTATTTTTTTACTTGATCTCTTGTCAGTGATTTCTTTATCAATATAAACCATGTACCATATCATTCATTAATATATTTTATAAATAAATTGTCAACTTTTCAAGTAAAAGAGAAAATTCTCAAGAAATCAGTGCGCCATTCATGATGTACGCACCGACGTCAGTGCATAGTGGTCTTATAAACGCACCGTCAAAATATTATAACACACTGTACAGTGCTCTGTTTCAACAAGGAGAATCAGTGCTTTACATGGTAACCACTGCACCAATTTACATAAACAAAATATTAAAAATCGTCCGATGTTAGTTTTTGTAGCATAAACGCCACGCGCAAACAAGGGACCACCATACATTTCTCTCTGTGAACTAGGAGACCCGGTGCGGTGCCTTATATGTTACATGGTGCACCGATTAACATAATTAAAAAAAATTGCGAAACAACATGAACGCGACGCGTCTTAATTAAATAGTGCACTGGTGCCATATTTTACATATTGCGCACTAATTTAAAAAAAAAAAAAAAAAATTATCACATAGTACTTCCACAGTGCGCTGGGATAATCTAGCCCACTGGTGCGTTAGGTTACGTCGGGCACACCGATAAAAAAAAATCCTATTTTTTTTAAATTCATGCAAGGGCTAACATGGATTTGGATCCGACTATGCGAGGTGTCCTGTGGGTTGGATGTCTTAGGCCTATATATAGCAATACAAACTCTATAAATCTAAAATGAAAGCCCTAATTTTGAAATCACAGAAACATGGAGAAGAAAGGGCAGAACCAAAAACAATGTAGGGTTTAGGGTAAAAGTGGATTTATTTATTTTTTTTCTTAAAATGAAAAATAAATTGAATTTTTTTTCTTGCTACGTAAAAAAACTTCAGAAAAAGTAAAAATAAAAAATAAACTTTAATCACGAGATCATTTGAAATTATATGCTACAGGGTTTGAATAACCAGAGGTTTGGAATTCTGATTGTCTAAATACTTCTGTTCGAACATATATTGCTGCTCCACAGTGCTCTCGTGATTTTTTGCTCTAGGTATGTCTCCTGCAAATCTCTAGCTGAAATTTTTTGCAAAAATAGTGAAATAATGAATAGTGTTTAGTATTTAAAGAATTTTTTTATGAAATTAGATTTTCGAAAATATTTTTCCGCCCATTTTTCAATTTACCGCATTTTTTTTCACTTAAAGAAAATAGAGTTGCGCTTTTTTTATTTGCAATTATTCGTCGCTAGTGCGTCACTTAATATCACCGCACCGGTGTGTCCATTTATATCACGGCACCGATGTGCAGTAACTAAAACGCATGGGTGCAGTGATCTATACATTAGGATCGATAAAAAGAAGTCCATTTTTAAGGCACCGAAATTACTTTTAGGTGTGTGCACCGAAATTTATTGCTGATTTTGCTCAAATTCAGGGAGAAAATATCATAATTATATCAAATGGAAAATTCTTCAAAATATAGCTCGTTCCATAATATTTCTCAAAATCCATCGCGGAGTTCTCTCTATCCATCTCGAGACATAATATTTACTTTAGATTTTATTTATATTTTCATTATATAATTGAATTTGTGTTTTTATCCATGTCAATCATGCACAACTTAATTAAATTTATAATGTTTACAAATTTGCAGGTTCATGCAGATTCATAATTGAGTTCAGATGCACAAAATATTCAAACAACTCCAAAACGTCGGAAGCTCTTATCAGGAGCAGCATACCGCAAGGCGCATTTGGTAGATGAAAATGGACAGTCGCTTCACCCTGCCAATTGTAACAATATCGCATCTTCTAGCCACAATCCTTGGACAATGATGGTAATAATTATAATTGTTTGGTATATTTATTAATGCAATTATTTCAATGTCAAACCAATTAATCATGCAATATTGTCAATGTGGTTACTAATTGATATCATATATTTTGTACTAATCATGTTCATTTTTTTTAATTATTAGGATTCTAGTGCTGATGAGAGACCTACCTACCATCTTCCGTTGCACCCCACGACAATGTCAAATAAAGAGAAGACTAAATTAAGAGAAAAAAATCAGAGAGGAACGATACCAAGAATGGTTGAATCAACCACTGATTCAATTCCCACTACGTCCAGATTCACCAATTAGGAATGACTACGACAATAGTAGTTCTTCACAAGTTGGAAATGGAGACAATAAAATAGAGGTTGGTATGGATGATTACTTAAGGGATACGACTGCCATGGAGACAATGTTGTTAGATGCATTCCAAAACGATGATCATCTAGGGGATGATGCTCATATCGTTGACACCTTTTTCGAAAGCCTTAAATTTGCTTCCACCACCCCTCTCTTTGGACCTGGCAGTCAGTCAAAGTCTACCCAATTGGGGACAACAATGTTATTGTACAACTTGAAAGAAAAGTTTGGCTTGTCGAATGCATGTTTCTTGGAATTTTTGAGGTAAGTTACCATAAAGTCCTCCCTTATATAAATTTGAGAAATATAATTAGTACAGTACAATGAACATTACAAATGGTAAATTTTATGAATGTTAATAACTATATCGGCATTAATGTACATTTATTAATATATTTTTCCATGATCACCAACTGCAGGTTATTCAAAGATAAGGTTCTTCTGAGTGATAATGTCTTACCCGGTAGCTGCGAAGAGGCAAAGAAATTGTTTAAAATGTTGGGTGTTGAGTACATATCATATCATGTATGTCCAAATGATTGAATTCTATATAGAGGAGAATATGCAGACAAAGAGATATGTCTGAAATGTGGGCATGACAGGTATGATAAATAAAAAAAGAAGGGTAAATCATGTATTGGTCCTTTTAATATATTGAGGAACATGTCTATAATCCCAAGGATTCAAAGGCTCTTTCGTTGCAAAGAATTAGCTATGTTGTAGGGATGGCATGCCTCACATGGAAGTGAGTTGGGATTTATGCGAATCCCAATTGATTCAATAGCCATGAAGCATATAGAGGATACATGGCCTAAAAAATTCAAGGATGAAGTACGAATTCTACGACTTAGCATAGCCATGGATGGCGTCAACCCATATTCCCTCCAAAACACCAACTATTATGTTTGGCCTGTAGTAGTGATCAATAACAACATCCCCCCATTGTTTTCCGTGAAGAATTAACATCTTATGTTGGCTCTCATAGTCCCTATTAGAAGACAAGTGAAGAATATGGATGTCTACTTACAACCACTGGTAGATGAATTGAAGGAATTATGGGATTGGATAAATGTATACGATGTATCAAGACCCATCATGGCCGAGAGGAGTTTTATGTTGTATGGCATATGTGTTTACACGACACATGATTATCCAAGCTTAGGAGTTTGCTCTGGTAAATTACATGTTTAATTTATTGATTTGTTTATATACGTAACAATATTATTTCACGGATTAGTTATTTAATTCCTTGTAATTGTTCTGATCTTCATGATATTCTTTAATGTGCCATGCATATTAATTGTATAAAATAATCTCACAGGTCTTGTAACAAAAGGGTATTTTGGATGTAAATGTTTTGGACCTTCTTTGAAAGCTATATGGTTCAAGGACCTATGAAAGCCAGTACATGATTGCTCCAGGGTATTCCTCCCAGAAGAAAACCCTTACAGAAGAGCAACATCCGCTTTCAATGGTAAAGAGAACCCAAGGGCCTCCAATAACGACACTAGCTGAATGGCTTAAAAAATATGAGAGAGAGAAGGAGAAGGAATTCATAGAAATGTTCGATTCAAATGGGGAGCCTATGTTTGATGATCCAGAATTCTTCGACACCTGTGTTGAGAAATTGTCCATTGGGATGAAAAGGAAATCTATCTTTTATAACCTGCCATATTTGGAGCATATTAATATTACCCACTTATTAGATCCCATGCATATATTTAAAAATGTTTCATCTTCTTTATGGAGGAACATATCATCGAAATAAAGTGACATTGGTTGTTAGGAAAGATCTTATTACTTTAAAAACTAAAAAGAAACATTGGCCAAGATGATTAGAAAGTACAGGATCAGAGGTAGGCGTTGGTCCCTCTAATTCATGGTATTCCAAAGAAGGTGATGTCCCATGGATTTAAAAAAAAAGATGATCTTTCTTTGGCAAAGGAAGTTATAATGGGTGTGAGGGTGCCATCTTCATACAGGTCTTCACTACGGTGCTACTTCACTGTGGGTGACCATTTATCAGAGTTGAAATCGCATGACCATTTAAATCTTCTAAGAGTACATATAATGTTAAAAGCATGATTTTATTATTTTTTATATTAATAAAATTTATCCCATTAAGGGATCATAAAACATAAATAATTTTGGATATTATTGTGCGTGTTTATAACTTTGTAGTGTCATCATCCTTTGTTCATGTGTGGGTGTGTGAAACATGAATTCCCTCAAGACCTAGGACGTTCCATATATAAATTATCTGCATTTGTACGTTGGATCACGTCAAAGGAGATTCATGTGGCTAGCATTCCACGGTGGCGTCAAGAGATAGTTGAGATTATTTGTATGTTTAAGAAGGAACTGCCGACGAGTTTCATGGACTTGCAGGTTCATCTTCTAATCCACCTAGTAGATGAAGTTGAATTAGTTGGGGTGGTTCCTTGTCATTGGGTGTTCTTCTTAGAGAGGTACATGAAGAAATTGAAAGGTTTTGTTCGAAAAAGGGAAAAACCCAAGGGGTCTATGGAAGAGAGGTACATATCGAATGAGTCTTTATATAATGCCAGTGAGTACATCAAGAAGATTGACAATAGACCAGGTGCGGTGATTTGGGAAGATGAAAGGGATGAAGATAAAAGAGAAGGGGAATTGCTCCAAACGAGTGGAAAAAAACGCTTGATAAAGAGTAAGCGACTTATAATTTTTCAAATTTACACAAAGTAAATATTCATGTTGAACTTCGATATAATGTATATTTTGATCTCTATGTACTATATAATTTTGGTTTGATTTCATCAGTGAATGTAGAAATTGAAGCAACCAATAAATTCATTCTTTACAATTCTGAAGTGACACAATCGTGGGTCGCATTGTACGAACAAAAGAGGATGAAATGGGATAGTGACAAGAAATAATTCAGATGATTGAATGGTAGAAGTGTGCCTTATCCTGATCATTTAAACGAAAATATGCCAAAAATATGCCCCAACAGTTGGGTTACTGACCAAGTCAGAGAGAAATACGGTCCAAACGGTTGTTACCCAGATGCCGAAGAGGATGCGCTAAACGTAGGGATTGGGTGCTGCAACTCGATAATAATCTATTTAATTTATATGTACATTTGAAACTTATAAGATATCTATATTTCATATTTTAACTGTTGGGTTATTATAAGACACATGACGCTATGATTTTTTTAACTTTTTTATAATAGGTGCATTTGTTCCCATCTATGTGGGCATATGGACACCATTTTCGCATAGAAAATGTCGATGTTGGGAACATCACACAAAACTTTGGAGTGGAAGTTGAGTTCGATCAATCCAGTCGATCTAGCCATCGTGATCAAAACCTAGTATGAGGGACGTTAGGTTACGTCGAAAACATACAAGAGATCATTGAAGTGGTTTTCTCTTCTTTCCAATGTGTTATTTTTAGGTGCAAGTGGTGGGACACCTTTGATCGGAATAATGTAAATGAAGATCGCAATAGTAGGATGATATGTATCAACTCTAGAAAGATGTGGGATGAAGCTAAGGAGCCTTATGTTTTCCCCAAACGCTGCAACCAAGTGTTTTTTTACCCATATGTGTTGGATAGGGATTAGTGGTTCGTATTGAGACATGACCCTAGATCAAAAGATATTTTTGAGAAAAATAGTGTAATCATGCCATGCGAGCTGGAAGATAACAAGGGTGATCATGAGAACCGAGAGTGATATGGTACATGTGTTATTTAATCATCAATATTTATACCTTTTAAGATGGGTTTTTCGAAACATTATAATACATATTTTGAATTAATTGGTAATTTGCATTGTGTTAATGTTAAAATCAATATTTCATTTTATAATTTGCAATTATGTTGATCTCAAAAACAATGGCGTACTGTATAAAGTTCTTTTTTTTGTATGTAAGATCATAATAAAATAATGATAATTATAAAGCACATGACTTTGTTTGCATTATTTTCTAAGCTTTATTATGTTACAATAATTCATATTATTCTAGACTTATTATTTTACAATTATTTAAAATTTTACAAATTTACAAATTCAAAAATTTTAATAATCATTTCACATTAATACAATTAAAATTTTCACATTAATACAATTAAAATTTTACAAATATTTTACATACAATTACAATTACAATTACAATTACAATTACAATCACAATTTTACAATTTCACATACAATTACAATTACAAGCATTTCACAGTAATACAATTAAAATTTTACAAATATTTTAATAGAATTACAATTACAATTTTACAATTTCACTTATAATTACAATTACAATAACAATTTTAGAATTTTACATATATACAATTACAATTTTACAAATTTACAATTTACAATTACAATTACAATTTTACAAATTTACATATATATTACAATTTTAGAATTTTACATACAATTACAATTTTATAATTTTACATACAATTAGAATTAGAATTACATATATACCATTACAATTACAATTTTGAAATTTTACATACAATTACAATTTTACAATTTTACATATACACAATTACAATTACAATCATTTCACAATAAATTAAATATTACAATTACAATTAAAATTTTACAAATATTTTACATATAACAATTACAATTAAAATTACAATTAATACAAATACAATTACAATTTTAGAATTTTACATACATTTAGAATTACAAATATTACAATTTTAAAATATCATGATCATTTAATATTAAATTAAATAATAAGCATCATGATCGTGATAACCATCGTACAAACATAATATTTGAATAAAAAACACATTCAAATTTGCTAACATCATCGTGATCATAATCATCTAACAAAACACATTTAGCATTATATAACAGCATCACAACACAAACATCAAATATACATCTCATATGAAATAACTGCTATCACATACACATCTATCTGCAATTTTCACATTAAATGAACATATCTAACATGACCTAACAATATACACATCATGATGATCACCAACATGTAAATTAAGTACAACTGCAACATGAACATAAAATACATGGACTATATATATATATGTATATGTATATATATATATGGTCCATGTATATATGTAGATGTATATATATGGTCCATATATATATATATATATATATATATATATATATATATATATATATATATATATATATATATATGTATATATATGTATATATATATAACTAAATAATGTCAAAAATATACAATTGTAATATAAATGTCATCTATCAGTTGGTGGTACATCATCAATAGTAGTACTAGTCGAGGAATGCTCAGTCAATGGTGTAGCCTCGACAAGCTCAGTCGATACATGATGATCATCACGTGCGTGTTGATCTAGTACTAGTGCCTCATGCTAATCAGGATCAACTGTCGGCTGCTCATCGTGATGACTGGACATGGTCAATGGTCCAGCTTGCTCATGATCATCATGATGACTGGACATGGTCAATGGTCTAGCCTGCTCTCCATGATGACTGTTTCTTGATGCTAGTGGAGGTTGCTCATCTGGCATGGCGCGAGGTGAACGATGATCACTCCCTTGATCATGATCATCATAAGATGCATTGGCGTTTCTTGCGGATTTTCGATCATGTGATGCATCTCGACCACGCCTATAATGTGCAAGGGTCCTCCTTAGTAACGTAACTAAGGTTGTAGCTCCTACGACATGCTACATCAGGTTTTACATGTCATGTGGCATGCCTCTCCACATATGTACCAGCCTACCATCGGCCTATATGTCCCTCATAGTAGCAGGCCTGACTCCCGCCCCAATAATCAATGGATAGAGTTGGTCACCCAACTCCATCCTCAATCTCCTATTAAGCCTACTGCGTCTAGAAAAAGGTGGTACCGGCGCACTAGCAGGAGCAGGTCTCTTTGCACTGGCCTCCTGATGATCCTCGGCATATGGCATATCTTGATCATCATCAGGATCCACACCTGGATCATGTGGTGGTGCTGGCATGTCCTCGCCATCAAAAGACCCAATGTATGCAAAATATATACAAGTACAGAACAATAATTAGACAATTTCATTAGACAATTTAATAAAAACAAGTTAAAGAACATGTTAGAATAAATTTAAATAAAACATTAATATTACCTCTATCATTCGGCGGCTCATCATCTGCGAAGAAGATGTTGGCACACCCTCGCCAATCCAAACCAACATAAGGATAGGGGACCATAACGAAGGGATGCTCATCAAAACTGGCTAGTAACTCCAGTGCATCATGCGATATCCTCGCAAAAAACTCAGTATCACCCCTCTTGGGCATCATATGTCCCCACATGTGCATCTTTTCCTCCAACACTGGCCTACGAGGCTGCCAAACAAAAATAGGCCTCGTCTCCATAAACCTCTCAAAAAATAAACAAAAAATCTCTTAAGAAAAGGGAAGTTTACCCTCCCTTGTGAATGAGCACAACATCTATCTAAGGATGTACGGAACTGCCACAAAAAAAAGGCAGACCATCTGACAAGTCGTGGTTCTTGTACGAAAGAATCAACATAATATAGAATCAGGCAACTAACACGTTGCCTGTCACTGGTGTTGTGTGAAATGGTCGAAACTAGAAGTGAGAGGCACTTCAACTCCTCACTACCAAATGCAAAAATACGTAACTGACCTCTGGAGACCTGAAAATCTAAAGGAGACACTATATATGCACTAATGTATCTCTGGGAGTACACCAACTTAATCCCTGCTGCATAGCCAACTGGAACCTCTGGGAATGAGGGAAAATCCACCCCTCTCCTCAATAGCCCTGTAATGAAATATATGTCCTCCTCAGTGGGCGCATACCACTAGTTAGGACCAACCCGAAAAGCCTGTAGGTGGGCATTCCACTTGCGGATAAGATGTCTCAAAAATACACCATGGCTCTTTAGGGAAGTAGCCTCCTCATAGAACTTGAGGAGGCCTACCTGCCTTAGGATCCCTTGGATAGTTGTTGTAATAAGGGGAGAGTACGCATCTCTCTCCCTCTCTCTGCCTCCCATAGGCAAACCATGTTATATTGGTCCGCCTGTTATTGCTGTTGTTCCCTTTCTTGTCTCCTTTCACATCTCTGAATGATTGACATATTAAATACATTTTTTTTATTAAATGAGACATGTATTTAGGAATATACATATATAATTTGTTTTGGAAAAAAAAACAGTCGTGCGCCACAAAAAACAGGCATGCACTGGTACTGGTGCATATTTTTTTGTCACGCACCGGCGGCAGTGCACCAAAAAATATTCAGCGCACCGGCAACGATGCACCCGAAAATTTTCAGTGCACCGTTGACTATGGACGGTGTTGGGAGTGCGGTGCGCTGAATAAACTCTACACCCTGGGGTGTATAGTTTGGTCAGCGCACCGACCTCCTGACATCATTACATAGTCAACGGTGCAGTCCTTTACCAGTCCGCACCATTGACCCTGTCGAAATGCAGAATGTGGTGCGCTGACAAAAATACATGCCCTGGGGTGGATATTTAAGTCAATGCACTGCATTGTCTCTATTCCACATGGTCAACGTGCGGCCGGGTAACTAACCGCACCACACTTTTTTTTAATTTTAAAATAAAACGGTGCACCTTTCAGTACTGCCCAAGAATTGGTGCGGACACCGTTAGCACCGGTTACAGTGTGACCTATAAATTTATAGGCAGCACTGCAAACCGGTGTGGGCCGAACAACTCGAGCGCACTAAGCGAGATTTTTTATTTTATTTTAATGGTTAATTTTAAGGTAATTTGAAATTCTAATCCGCTAAAAGGCTTAATTATGGAAAAACAAAAAAATACCTGTACATTTGGCCATCGAGAAGGCATATTGTCTATAGAAATTGCAAAAGAAAATTTTCCCACCGTTTTGCAAAATTTAAGCTGGAGATTGGTGGGCAATGCACAGTAACAGTGCGTGCAATGGGTGCAATGGGAGCATCGATGTCAGGGCAGCTCAAACAAGGATAAATTGCATCAGTGCTTGAGAGCTCTAGAGCACTGACAAAAGTGAAAAATGCAGTTTTTTGGCCGTAATTTTTTTTTATTTAACCCTCTTCCAATGTGTGGGGTTTTATAGGCGCACCGATGCGATTTCTTAAGACCGCACCAAGCAGTTTCTGTTTTGGCGCAAGGTTTTAAGATGCACCAGTGCGGAATCTTTGTAAAGCACCAATGCACTACAGTAATAATACGCATCAGGCGGGTGTGTACGGAGCACATGGTGTCCGGTGTGCCAATGTATTGTGTGCACTGGTGTTTTCTCTTTTTGAACGCACCGGTGCGGTTTAGGATGATAAGCGCACCGGATGAAAAACATCCGCAAAAACCTCCACCCTCCAACCTCCTCTAGTTCCTCAAAAACATCCACTAGATGGTATTTTCCTTGTAGTGAGGATGAATTTTAGGAGTGTCTCTCTCCCAGCGAGGTTGAGAACACAAAATGTCCAATTGGAGAGCTTGTTGGATAATTTGGCACAAAGATCTTTCCAGGGAGCTATGCGAAGTGGGTTGAATATGAGGCGGACTCCAAGATATTTAGAGGGAAGAGATCCAATGTTTAAGCCCAGGATTCTGGCCAAGCATGCTTGGAGAGGTCGAGGAGTATGAAAGAAATATATATTTGACTTGAGTTTATTAAGGAGCATACCCAACGCCTCTTGGAAATATTCTAGGATGGTTTTTGTCTGAGATGATTCCTTCAGTGTTGTTTTCCCAAACAAGAGGTTTTCATCAACAAACTATCGATGATTCATATCCATATTGGTTCCTGGAAAATGTAGACCTGTCAAAAGGTTGGATTGCTTGTCTGCCTTGATTATTCTTCCCAAACCTTCCATTGTTATAATGAAAAGAAAATGGGATAGAGGATCCCCTTGTCGAATGCCTCAGGATGATTGAAAAGTGGAGGAGGGGGTGAAATTAATGAGGATTGAGAAAAACAATGTGGAGATCATAGATTTGATCCACTGAATCCATTTTTCCACAAATCCAAAGGCCTGTATTACTTTCAGTAGATACTCCTAGCTCAAGCGATCATAGGCTTTCAATAAATCAAGCTTGAGAAGCATCCCTTTGGTATTATTAGCCTTCATGGAATGTATGGTTTCATGTGCAGAGACAATCCCATCCAATATTTGGAAGATGATCCAGGTGGATATTGGTGGCCACCCACCCATTCCATTTGGACCCCCACCATCGATTCTTTCAGTTTTTCGCTTTCAGCACAACTTACTATTTTTAGCAAGTTTTTGGGTCCTGAACTTCTGGAGTCATTTTGAGGCCCTAATGATCTAGTTGGATATTGGTGGCCACCCACATACTCCATTTTAACCCCCACCATCAGTTCTTTTATCTTATCAGTTTCAACACAACTTACTATTTTTAGCAGTATTTTGGGTCCTGAACTTCTGGAGCCGTTTTGAGGCCCTAAACGACATTTTTTGGGAAACCCGAGAGCAACATGGGTCTATAGATCCATGTTATAGACCCATGTTGCTCACTCAAAAATTTTATTTCTCGGATAGATCTTTCTAACGAGGTATTGATTGCGTCAAATGAAGATCATAACCCAAAGTTACGTCCCCGGGAAGATTGATGTACCAATTTACCCAAACGGGGCCCACAGTTTTGGCGCTTAATCTCCTAGGGTTAGATTTTTGGATGTTTAGGGTTTTTCATTATTTCTCAACAAAAAATAGGCCTTCGAGCCTCATTGTAACACAGTTCAGAGGCCTTTAGCCACCACATCTCTTCTCAGAGATACGCTATCAACGAACTAGCTAGTTTATTTCCATTATGTTTGTAAGCATATTTACGTTATTTGATATTAGTGAAATGAAATATTATTTCTACTGCATCTCTGTGTTTATGTTTATTTCTATGTATTATTGCGTTCCTGCATAAATCCGGATCAATGGTATCAGAGCGGTCTACTCTTTCTCTATTTTTCTTTGCATGCCCCCAACAAGGTCAAGGTATAAGGAGTTAGGGCTCGATCTGGTTGAACCCTTTCACAATCAGCGTCGCAAACCTTGATGACCTCCCATGGCGGAAGAAAAGAGAGACGAGGGAGTAGGAGATCCTATCAAAATATTTCTCGAGGAGGCCGTCAAGAAACAGAGGAACTCAATGATGGATAACTTTGCCCAGATCCTTCAACAGCTGCCCACCAGCGGCACATCTACATCCAGCAGCCATTCTGGAGGCGCCTCTCCTTTCAAGGTACAAGTCAACTTTGGCACTCCTGTATTTGAAGGCCAGATAGATGCAGACGTTGTAGATAAATGGTTGAATTTGCTGGAAGGACATTTCTTGGTCCATGATTTCTCCGACTGAGAAAATATCATTTTTTTCACTCCTCAAAGCCGCTCCCCATGTCAAATACTGGTGGGAAACCTACTGCGAGAAAAATTACAAGAGGGAATTGTCTCTGTTCTTGGCCTCATCCACTTTAAATTCATTTCGCGATGGCATCAAGGAACAATATTACCCTGTGGGGAGATATGAGGACAAGTACATCCAATGGACCACGCTACGGCAACAAAGGGATCAAGATGTGCACGAACTAATGAATCTATTCCCTACCCTACGCATAAAGCTAGGTATTAAAGATTCAGAGAGACATTTGGTGCTCAAATACCACAACTTTTTGCATAGATACATTCAGGAGGAAATGGAGTTCCACAACATTACATCGCTTGGCACGAAATATCGCTATGCTACTAATATTAAGCATAAATTTAAGCATAAGAAGCGAGACTTTGGATCCGCTAATTTGAAGCCAAGGAAAGGCGCCCCCAAACCAAAAAACAAGGGGAAAGGCCAAAGCGAGATGACTTAGAACAACACCACAAATCCAAATAAGGACGGGGAAGTGGTGTGAATTTCATAACAAACCCACTCACAGTACAAACGAGTGTCGGGCCAAACAGTCGTTGGTGGCCGAACTAAAGGCACCTGAATTAGATGCATGTTTTGATCACACGTTAGAACTAGAGAAGGGAAACGACAAAGGGAAGCAGATCATTGATGCGGATCCCAGTGTCATTGTTGCCACCACCAAGATCCAGGGGGAGGATCCCGAGGATCCATAGGAGGAGGAGTGCCTCTTCCATTCATAGATGTGGGTGAAGGGTTCTACATTGCAATTCCTTGTCGATAGCGAAAGCCAAAAGAACCTCATTTCAGCATAGGTCATGAAGAGGCTCGATCTATTGACCATAGCACACCTGTAGTGGTATACCATTCGGTGGCTTCATGAAGGAAGATATCTCCATGTCCGCCAACAGTGTCGCCTTTCGTACAACATCAAGGCATTCACAGATGAGGTACTGTGTGATGTTGCTCCTCTTGATGTGTCTGATGTATTATTGGGCCAACCATACTTGTGGAGGCGACATGTTGTGTATGATTCTAGGATTTTTACTATTATTATTAATTTAGGAAATAACTTGTACAGGATACTGGAAGTAGTACCGCCTCCTGCCATCTCTTTGACTACTGCAAAACAACGCAGTAATATTGTTTCCCAAACCAAGAAATTTATTTGAATTACCATTCGCCCACAAGGAAAGAATAATATTGTGGCCAAGCCTCGAAACAGGGCTCCCCTACATGACAACAACAGATGGAAAAAGGCATGGAGGAATACAAGGACATTTTCTCCTCGCTCACAAAGGTTCCTCTACACTGTCAGGTCAAGCACTCCATTGGTCTGACCCCAGGCGTACCACCGCCTGATATTTCCATACCTCATGTGACCACACAGACATAATCCACACATGTATTGTATGAGGCTGATAAAGAAACCAAATTTATTGAATGCATCTATCATGTCCGTCCGTAGGTCCATGACATCTTCGACAAATCCAATACCCAGTTCAGCAGAATTTGCCTCATCTCATGGAGGATCTCAACGCAATGGGAACCATTTCTTCCTAATGGGGGAGGAATGATCCAGGTGGATATTGGTGGCCACCCACCTATTCCATTTGGACCCTAACCATTGCTTCTTTCAGTTTTTTGCTTTCAGCACAACTTACTATTTTTAGCAGTTTTCGGGTCCTGAACTTTCAGAGCCATTTTGAGGCCCTAATGATCCAGGTGGATATTGGTTTCCACCCACCTATTCCATTTGAACCCCCACCATCAGTTCTTTCATTTTTTCAGTTTCAATACAACTTACTATTTTTAGCATTTTTTCGGGTCCTAAACTTCTGGAGTCATTTTTAGGTGTTAAACGATGTTTTTTGGTAAAACTAGGAGAAACATGGATCCATAAACCAATGTTTCTCACTCAAAAGTTGTATTCCTTGGATAGATATTTCTATCAAGGTATTGGGCATGTCAAACAGAGATCGTATGCCAAATTTACCTCCTCGGGAAGATTTATGTACCAATTTACCCAAACGGAGCCCACAGTTTTGGCGCTGCATCTCCTAGGGTTATGTTTTTGGATGTTTAGGGTTTTTCATTATTTCTCAATAATAAATAGGCCTTTGAGACTCATTGTAACAAAATTCAGAGGCCTGTAGCCTCCACATCTCTTCTCATATATACGCTACCAACGCCCTAGCTAGTTTATTTCCATTATGTTTGTAAGCATATTTCTGTTATTTGATATTAATGAAATGAAATAGTGTTTCTGTTGCATCTCTATGTTTATGTTTATTTATGTGTATTATTGCGTCCCTGCATAAATATAGATCAGTGGCCCTCAATAAACTTCAATTTCTCATGGCTTATAATATCATGAAGAAGTGGTTTCAACCGACGAACCATGATGGCAGACAAGATTTTGTATATCACATTAGAAAGAGCTATGGGGTGGAAGTCACCTGGTTGCGTAGCCTCTTGAGATTTTGGTATGAGTTTTATAAATGTAGCATTAAGGTATGACCATACTTGTATAAGTTGTCTCGATTCCTCCACTAGCCCCCATATGTCCTGGCACAGGAAGGACCATTCGGCTTTGAAGAAAATCTACAGTGAACCCATCTGGCCCTGGAGCCTTGCTCTGAGGCAGGGCCTTCACCACTTCTTCCACCTCAATAAGAGAGATATGGCTCAAGAGGGCCTCGTTCTTATCACGGGAGACAAGAGAGGGAATATGATGTCTGACCTTCTGTAGGGCGTCAGACTGGTCATATCCTTCATCTTGCACTAATGAGGATAAAACTTATTTGAGTTCAGCCTCAATATTTGTGTGTTGTTCCAGTCGGGCACCATCGGCGCTATGCAAATGCGTGATTATATTGTGCTACTGGTGATTAAACATGGATATATGGAAGAACCTAGAGTTGTGTTCCCCCTCTCACAACCATTGAACTCGTGACTTCTAATGCCACATAATTTCCTCTTGTCATCTACGCTCTTCTAGTTCCATGCACAGGTGTTCTTCCACTTCTGCCAACTCCTATGATCAACCTTCCTTAATAATGTGGCTCTCCACTTCTTCTAAGCGTCCCTCCAATTTACGTTTTTCATCAAAGATATTGTGATTTATTCCTGGTTCTAGGTTTTAATATGAGCCTTGAGGACCTGGAGCTTCTTATAGAAATATTGCATTTTGTTACCCGGGGCGGTGTCTAGGGTCGTCCACTAGGTTTCCAAATTTTGAAGGAATCTCAGATGCTAGAGCTAGAAGTTGTCAAATTTGAAGGGTTTTCTTTGAGGGACACTGGAGGATGTCAAATCTACACTGGTGGGCCAGTGGTCCGACCTGGTGGAGGGAAAGATATTTGTTGATACCCGAGGGTCTTGCAACATAAGATGCTCGGAGAACATGAAGCGATCTAGCCTACAAGAAATCTAGTTCGAACCGCCTCGACGATTATTCCATGTATGTAATCCTTGATGGGGGATAACATACACCAAATGGAGATCATCAATGGTGTCATTAAAAGCTTGCGACGAGGGGTCCATTCTTCGAACGCCCCCTCTTTTTTCCTAGAGATTCTGGATCATGTTGTAGTCGCCTCCCAAGATCCAGTCTTCCTTGGCCTAAGATTGGCTCAGACCTTGTAAGTGTGTTAGGAATAGAGATTTGTCCCGAGGTGTGTGAGGTTCATACACTACAGTCAGGCTCCTCCAACTTTGCTCACCAATCAAGCGGAAGGAAGAAAATAAATAAAATCTAGTACCCACCCAGTCTGTCAATATGACTTTGTCTAGATTCGAAAGGATTGTGATTCCTCCTGCACTCCCTACTGCTTCTATATTCATGGCCTATTTTTTTCTCAAGCAGTGCTGACTATTTTCCTTAACTTTATCTGTCATCATCTTAGTTTCTTGTAACAAGACTATCTCAGGTCTATATATTTCTATTTTCCCTTTGAGGGAGCGGATCTTCCCTGGGACACTAAAGCCCCTTATGTTCCAAGATATGATATCCATTGAGAAGGAGGGACGGATCTGGGAAATAAATTGTCAATTGTCCCATTTTCCCTGAATTCAATAGTAATTCTCAAGCTTCTCGAATAAGTTATTTTGTGGATCTCCTTCCCTTCTTGGTTTTTTCTAGTCCCCCTGGGTCTAGGAGGGCCATGGTCATAACATTACTTTCTTTGCCCACCCCTCAGAGATCTGAGTCCTCGTGGCTAGATCGTGCTGACCATTGAGTAAAAATATATCCAAATTTGGAGAGTTGATTACCTGGGATTTCGTTGATGTCCTCCTTGCTCCAGCTCTTGAATATCTCCAACACCTTTTTCTCTTTTCTTCCTAGTCTTTTGTGTTTCTCCTCTGCCTCCAATATCCTACTTGTGTTGGTCAAAACTTCTTGTACCGATCGATCTGCCCCAGTGTGTTCTGGGAGTTTTCTCTTGGTAGCCATCTTTTCTCCCAGGATTGTGAGTAGTTTATCTATCTTCATAGGCTGGGGTATTTCCTTCGAGAATGATGGAATCTCTTGATTAGGTAGTAGGGCTAAATATTCAACTTCCAAGGTTGTGAAGGAATTACAAGATCCAAGTGGATGCAACATAGCTGAAGACTATTGGGGCTAATTGGACTTCGATGGAGGGGTTGCTTGGTTCCCAGGGCGCATTGGTGGGCTCCTCGGCTAAGGATGATTAGGTTGTGTGCATCCACCATGCACTTGTTGAAACCCCTCTCCATCTCAAGATTTTTTCGTGGCCTTGGATTCTTCTGCAAGGGTTAATGGGCAGTCTCTAAAGAGGTGGTCATACTCATGGCATCTTTGGCATTTGAATGGAACGTGCACATAATCAAGCGGTTGAGTCTAGGTAGTATCATGATAGATCATATCTATATATTCAGGAAGGGATTAAGAGATATTCATGTGCACACAGATCCTGGATATGCCACGTGGCATCGATGCTTAGTGATCTCAGACATTTTGACAAATTTTCCTATGGAGTTTCCAATCCCTTCAAGAATATATGGTTCCCAGAAATTGTTCGGTAGTGAATATAGTTGAACCCAAACTAGTGCAGTTGTAAATTATTCCTTCTCTGGGTTGTAGCATTATTCCCATTAGTGGAGAAAAAGGCCTGCGTTGTCCATGAAGTAAGGTCCATTCTCAAAAAAATTATTTCAGTCTTCAAGATCTTCAAATATAATAGTGAAAAAGCCTTTGGCTCTAATACGCAGTTCGAACTGCCCTTGTGGAGTCCATTTGTGATGGATCCAGACCAATACATCTTGCTCCTTAGACTAGATCCCTAATAAATTGTAGATCATGGCGTGATCCTTCATATATTTTCGGGCTTTCTCCAACCGTTTGTTTGGAATGCGGAATTTTGGATTAATGGTTGCCTTTGGCAGACAGCAGCTGCGACCTTCTTTAGCTTGCCATTATGCCCCCATCACTGGGGTTTCCGTGGTGGTATCGGATTCAATTGGTCCACTAGTTGGGCAACCCCGAACAAAGGGGGTTATGATTTAAGCACCACAACCTTGGTGGATGTGGAAGGGGGTACATGATAACATAGTTTTATGAAAAAAGGGTTGGCAACAATTAAATAATTAAACTATAAAAATATTAAGATTAATAAAATATATTAATGGAAAAAGGTGATAAAACATTGTTATTAGAATAAAAACATAAAAGAATAAACAATTAATAGTAGAAAGCAAGGAAGGTATGATTATTGGTTAATAAATATTTATTATTAGAAATCAGCATGATAATGGAAAGAAAATATTAATTATGGAAAAATCCATATATATATTGGATAATTAATTTATCAGGACATTTAAAAACATTGTTATTAGAGAGTATACAACAATTAATATTAATTATGGAAAAATCCATATATTTAATTTGTTTATAATTAATTTAAGAGAACACTTAGAGATTTGAAGTTTTTGTTTTTAAAATTTTTTAAACAATCTTTAATTATGACAATTTGATTTTAAATCACATAAAATTAAATATTCACCAATTAAAAATTAAAATTTTAAAAATTCAAAAATTAATTTTCAATTTCGAAAAAAATTAATTTAATATTTAATTTTGTCAAAATTTCAATAAACTTTGCTTCATGTTTCCTATAAAACAAACTCTTATATGGTGCTTAACAAAAGCCATACACCAATCAATTGATTTGAATTAAATATAGTTTTCATTAATATTTCTTAAATAGATAAGAAAAGTATAATTATGTTAATAAGCACATTTATTTTGAAATAGATTTTTTAGAGTTTTAAAATGATTATCAATAATTATTAGATAGAGTATATGAATTTAATCTTTACAAAATATTTTAAAATATTTTTAGTAGTATATACAAATCAAAGATTGAAATTTTCTTCCCAAATAATTATGTTATTTTTACTCTTTAATTAATTAATTAATTAAAGAAATAACCATATCAATAAAGTGTTATCTGAAGTGAATTATGATTTTGTGAGCATGTGATATTCATAAATAGTTGTATTAACCTATAGTATTGAAACAAGGCCTATTTACTAGCAATTTCCCCTAAAGGTGCAAAGATACACAAAAGGAATAGAAGTTTTGGGAAAATTATTTTTAATTTAAAATATCTAATTGAAGAACCCAAATAATCAATAGATCTAGAATATTTTAGTGTTTTAAATGAGATGCTGACAAGCCAAACATAGAACACAAGGGATCTAAAAGAATGCAACCTTTATTTATATTATTAAATGAAGAAAATAGTACATGTTCATACAAAAATATCAGATACCCTACAATGACATGCACGATTGCTCATCAAAAAGGAAAAAAAACAAAGGACTGAAGCACAATCATGGGCCCTGAATGGATTGACCAGAAAAATCACACCCATGGGCTTTTCATCCTTGGGATGAAACTAGAACTAGCCATACGAAGTTCTCGAGAAAACATAATAAGATAGATAAATTCAGGATGATCCCATTTTATAGGCTTGATGGACTCTCTAGAGACTTTATTTTATTGTTTTCCCTTGAAAAAGGAAGGAAAATACCATGGATCGATACCATGGGAAAATACCACGATCAATACCATGGGCAGATTCCGTCCACTTTTACCATGCAAACGAAAGGGAATATTACATCCACCTATAAAAAATCATGACTTGTGTTTTGCTATCATGTTAGCTTTACAGTTAAATCTATTTTTAAGCATGTTGGATAATAAAACATTGAGGCTTTTGTAAATATATTCTCTCACAACATTTCTTCTCATGTCACTCTGAGATTTATGGCGTGTCTATTTAAATGGACTTGATTGGGTCTTAGTTTCGTGTTATGTCTGCCTCTCTTGGTACAAAAGTACAAAACCAATTTATTAAATTTACACTCCCATAATTCCTTCTTAATATTATGGAATTTAAGTTGATCAAGAGTTTAGAAATGCATGGAGGTTAATTTGCAAGTGAATTATTACTACTTGAATGACTAACTATAATTTACAGCTTCTTTTGGAGGTATGAAATGCTCTTTTTATTGGGAAGTTTTTAGTTACCTTAATTGGTATTCATCTAGTTAATATGGCTATCTATTGTCATCGTGTAGCGTTTATAGTTACATAACATGATGAAATGAAGAAGAGGATTTTATGGAAAAAATGTTTTTGTAACCAGGAAAAACTTTGTTCTTACCGTCTAGTTTTAAACTTTACAGCTGGAATACATGTTAGTATGTCTTGTTATTTTTATTTTGTGAATGTTATAAGAAAATTTGCAACCATAAGACTTCACGAAATTTACCAAATATCATGATTTCACTACATCACAATTGGTATTTATATGGAACAATATATAAGATTTGCTACTTTTAGGTTGAAGAGCGCTAGTTCCTGATCTGGCAGCAATACCAATAGTGGTTGTCTTACTTCATGACAGACAAGCTGAAAATCAAAATACAAAAATAACAACAAAAGGGAAATCCTTAGCACGCGTAAGGAGGACACACACAGGTTTTTGCAGAAGAATAACCATATACTTAAATTACGAACTATTACGAACTACAAGAAATTGAGTTCAATTGTTTGGATTTAGGTTACCATGATCAACGCTCAACTCCATGATTTTTAGTTATTTGAAACATGTTTAACAAGCGTCAATGCATTTTTTATCATTGCATTCTAGCCACTTTAGATTTCTAAATGAAAATATTATGAGATTTCTACCAATGTTGATGCATGTTTGATTGTTAAGTTTTAACCGCTTAAGATTTGTGAATGCAGTTACTGGATCAATTATTAGGGATACTTGGAATATTATGAGTTGTATTATTTCAGAGAAAAACCACTGTAGTGTGCGAAGGCACATACCTAGAACATAGGTTTTTAGACAGACCACTACAATGTGCAAAGACACATACCTAGAACATATGTCTTTAGTTGATAGCAGTTAACACACTGCGACTTTTTCTCTAGAAATATTTTGTGAATCAATATAAATATTTGCTAATTTTTTTAAATAAAATAAAACGAGGATAAAAGGACACATCATGTTGAGAATTCATCTCATGCGGGAATTTTTCCAGTGATGCGGAGCTCTATTGTCGATGGTGCAACTAGATTGTTGAAATTTCTCACTAGCACAAGGCATGATTTTTGCAGTGTGCCTTTGACAACTGTTTGCTCAAATCTACAGTAGAAAACAAAAGTAGTAGTGACTGTTGTACAACGAAAAACAAAAGGGGAGACGATTGTAGGCAGTGAACATATTAAAAAAGGACACCTTCGGTGTAATTACAAGTTATTGAACACACACATATGCCTTTTCTAAAAAAGCTCTATCTTTGAAGACATGTTGCTTCTTTTATGAAGAATATTAGAATACTATTCTAGTGAAGAATGGTAGAATAAATTTATTCAATATGTTTTAAATTATAATTTTAGTAAGGACTGCATGTTTTCCTATTGTGTATATAGTGAGGAGTCTTATGATGTCACTTTTGGAAGTCTTATATACAGTTTCTTCAAACTACAATTTTGATGTTGTGTAGATGAAGTCTAAGGAAAATATTTCTTTTTAAAGGTATTTTAAGATGATACATGTTTTAGGACAATACTTTGACGATATACCCTGTTACAAGTTTAGCAATGTTGAGAGACAATGACTTAAGGCAATATTTTGTATGATGTGTAATTTCCTTTAATTCTATCTAAAAATAACAAAAGAAAAAAACACTAGCATTAAATTAATGTAATGTTGGTATAATAAAAAATAATTAAAAATAACATCTCTACATTAGTACAATATAAAATATTAAAATGTTAAATAAGTTATTAGTAAAAATATAAGAAAAATAAAAATAAAAATAAAAAATTACTTTAGGTAAATGGTGTAGCAAAAACATTTTCAAGGCAAAAATCCATTAAACTTTCTATGATCATTTGCATTTACCTTAATAATCATTGGTTGAAACCATAAAATAATAAAATAATAAAAAATAAAATAAAAAATAAAAATTTAATTAATTAATTAATTAATTAATTAATGGCTATTTTATTTTGTAATTATATATTTTGTTTTATTTTTAATTCTTAAAAATAATTATATTTATAAATTTAATAAATTGTTTTAAAATTTATATAAATTTATATAAATTTTAATTTTAGATTTTGATAAATGTTATCTTACAGAAAATTTTAAATGATGCAAATTCCATTTCCTTTTATATTCAAAACTAATTTACATGTTTTGTTGAATTACAATAATAATATGAAATCCTCTAAATTAATTGGAGAAAGAACCTCCATATCGTTTGAAAATAAATAGTAGAGATGACATAAGAAATGGATATTTTATTCTTTCATTAATGTGAATTTCTCAAAATTCTTTTGCCTTGTGTCCTTAAGAAATTATGAGCGCCATCACTAGGAAATTAAGGTAAACGCTCTGTTTTGGTCGCCGCACGTGAGAAATAGTGATATTTTTCACTCCGAAATTAATGAAACTTTCGCTACTTTGGTCAAAATATGTTACAAATTGTGATATTCATCACTTGGAAATGAATGCAAACTCTCTCTCTCTTTCGTGAGAGGTCGTGATATTCTTTGAATTGATGAAATCCATAACAACTACCCACTGATACAGTAGTTGTAGTGGATTTCACAATTAACGAAAGAGATCGTGATATTCTTTGAATTGATGAAATCCATAACAACTACCCACTGATACAGTAGTTGTAGTGGATTTCACAATTAATATTTTTGAGTAGTTTGTCCGAATGAGTGATTTGTACTAGTGAGTAGTTACTATGGATTTCACTGTAAAATTTTGAAAGAAGTTTTAGTTGAAATCTTGTTGTTTTACAAGGGTTTCATTAATATTATCAACTATCAATTTGAACACATGATTGTATCATGTCATCCTTATCACAATGTATCTGAAACATCATGCCCATCACCTTGAAACATCATGCCCATTATTACAAAACCCCGCATGAAATAGGTTATCTCCATGTAGCGTTACTCAAAGTAGAACTTCACGTATTTTTTTCTACCTCTCCACCATATACAAGATTGTGAACATATATCACTTAATGGGCAAAACAACATACATACAAACAAATGTGAAACGGAGATGAAAAAGGTAGACAAATACCTTACCTAACTAATTTCTTTGTATAATAAATTAAGAATCCTCATAATAAATCTCTATAATAAGATTAAATTTTCATAATAAATATATTTTTACATATTTTTTTCAAATAAATATACATTTAACTTATATATTAATTCTTTTTATAACTAATAATAATTTTTAAAAATAAAATTTTAATTTTAATAAATTTTTATTTTAACAACTTTACAATATATTATTAACTAAATATTTTAATAATTTGATTTTTATTTACCTATACTAATTATTTAATTTATATAATTAAAAAAAATTATGATTCCAATAAATCATTGGTAATTCGGACAAAGAAATCAGGCAGCTTAACACTCTAAACAAAAATACCATTTAAAAATTTAATTTATAAAATCATACTTCGGTTGAGAAATTTAACTTGACTGGTGGAAAAGTGTACGAACTGAATTTAAAGAGGGGAAATGTACAGACATCGATAAATAAATTAATCAATTGAGTGACTAAATGTTGAGGTGGCAGAGATCGACCAAAGAAAGGATTAACTTACAGTTTATTGCACTGAGATTGACCAATGAAAGGATTAACTTAAAGTTTATTGCGCCCGAGAGACACGTTAGATGGACAGTTGTGTAGGAAATTGTGGGCAATGGGTGGACTTTCGCACCAATTACATCGATCCCGACAAATGAATCGAATGTGACTCGCGTGGGGAGGAAGAACGCCAACATGGCCGTCTCATGCAAATCATGCCTGACATGGGTTGGCAGGCGGGTTGAAAGGATAACTATCATCTACGGCAATAAATGTCGTTCATCACTTGCAGTCACCAACTGGGTAATCCAACGAGGATGTCAAACAGTCTTGGGGAAAAGCGTCGGCGAAAGGGTAATACAAGTGGAAAGGTATGGTTTTTAGTTTAGTGGTTTTTTTGCAAAGTTCATTACGTGTACAGTGGAGAACAAAGCCGAAGACGTAGGGTGACGGTGCAGGAGGTTATTTGGTATGTATTGTCATTTTTCCTCTCTGTGCAATTGCCGAAGGTCTCAGAGTATTGTCGAATGCATAAAATTGTCATGGTGTTTTTAGATTATTTGTCTAAATGGTGGTTTGTTCGGTCCTGGTTTGTGCAAATGCCGAAATTTTTAGAAGATGTTTGCATGCAGAATATAGTCATGGGGTTTTTGGTTTTCTTGTATAAAAATCACTCTGATTTAGTATGGAAAGAATGTCTTGGGGAATGTGGTTGGTTTCTCTATAATCTGTTTCTGTCTTCAGCCTGCAAGTTGTGGTGTTTTTAGACTATTTGTATAAATGGTGGTTTGCTCGGATTCGGTCCTGGTCTAGGAAAATGCTGAAAGTTTCAGACGTTGGTTGCATGCAAAATATAGTCATGGGGTTTTTGGATTTTTTGTATAAAATTCCTTTTGTTATATTTTCGAAAGAATTTTTTTGTTGGAGAATGGGGTTGGCTTCAGTTTCTGTCTTTAGCTTGCCAGTGATTGAATTTTACTTAGTTTGAAATTTGGGAAGAATGCTGCATAATTTAAAGAAGAGACTGTCGGACAATGATAGAATTGTTCTGCTTATTTCTGTGATTGTGAGCTTTATGTCGTTGCTTAGGGTTTCTGTTGTTTTTTCTTAAATGGTTTACTTGTTATTTTGGTTGGCGGTTTTCGCTTCTGGCCGTGGATAACTGGGAGTGAGTTATTTTTTTGGAATCTGGTTCTTAGGAGTTCTGAATGGATGATGGTCAATCGTGGGTTGCAAATCTGGTTTGTTTTAGAGTGGAGTAGTTATAAATATCAATGTCTCTACTTTGTTTTCAAGGTTTCACTTCTGGTAATAAAACTTATGGATTTGGTTAGAATGGGTAATGGAAAAGGTTTGTCTGCCAGTTTACAAAACTCCTATTTTTTCAGTTTTCTGATATGTATCTGTCCTGGACATTTTTTTTGGTTGTTAGTATCAGAAGACTCTCTTCCTATTTTTCTAAGATGGTAAAGAAAAATCGAGGCAGGAATCCAAATGGAGATAAAGGCAAGAAGCCTATCTCTCATCATCTTGTGAAAAGAGGAAGGAAATCAACAAAGCAACTCCTGGAGCCGCTAGTGCAAACGTTTGTAGCAGATATTCCCAATTCTGTTAACTCTCGCATTTATGGTTGGGAAACTGAGGCTTTAAACAATATGGATGTCGAGGATGATATGGCATTCTAAGGTCTGTAGAATGTTGTTGTTGATCCAGAGCATACACGTGGACGTATTTCTCTGTTCCAGCATTCAATTAGAACTTATTGGTTGATAAAATGTTTGTTAGCAAAAGCAGTTATGTCGACTCAAGAGATAGCAGAATCCAAGCCGGAGTATACTCTCGCAGATATTAATAGAAATATTCAGAAAATTAATCTCCGTAAGTTGCATCAGTACGCTAGAATAGGCAGGATGGAGAAGGATATAAAATCATTGCAGCAGGTGGAAATTCTTGGTTCCAGTGCTAAAGACCCTGCCCCTGTGGAGTCAGAAGATGATTAATGTAATCAGTTACTCTTTTTTAGTAGCTAGTTTCATTTTATGTAAATGATAGTATTTACAGACTTATATATTAAGTATCGTCAAATTTTGTATAGGTTATTAAGACTTTTTATGTTTTGGTTGACATACATTGCACTTAGATGGCCAACAGACCTGGTTTCCTATGGGTAGATTGAGGTCTAATTTTTTGTATCTTTGTTGCCCAGTTTTAAATTAATAGAAAATGAGAAAGATCTACCTAAGCTTACCAAAAAAAACTAATGTGACTTGCCCACAAATATATTAATAGCCCATTCAAAATTTTCAGGCCAACCCAAAATAAAAATCTGACATATACCCATAATATATAAATAACTAATGGAGTACAGAAAAATAACTCGCAGCTTTAATTTGTGCCATATTTTCGCCCTATTTCAGTGCATGTTGCATTCCAGAGGCTTCCAGGTTTTGCGTCATGTCACAAACTGTTAGTTCCCCATGACCGTCTTATTGAATTTCCACACGTTTTTCCCTTAAATAATTCATTTTTTGTAAGGCTTCCAGCGTGGGCACTGGTAAGCGTTGTTCAGAGACGAAAGGAACGAGTATTTCTTTACGAGTACTGGCAGTCGCAATAAATTTCTGTAAACATCGTGCATTGTGAATTCCTTTAGCCATTGTAGTTCATCGACCCATATGCAGGCACTAGCTGGACGAGAAATTCAGATTTCTTCACTTATATTTTGGAGGTAGTTCACGCGTTTGAGCAGAAATTTACAGTGGTAATGCATTATTTTTCTTTAATTTATTAGATTTTGGGTGTTTATTTTCTTATGGTTTTGGGAAAAGAAGGTTTGAAATATATTTGAAGTCGTTGAAGACATAGGGATGAGAAATGGGATTTGAAAAGATGGTACTGAAAATATTTTAGATTTTTTTTATCTAAATTTTGAGAAAGGTTTCTATATGTTCCATGACCATGGATTTGAAATATGGTTTTGAAAATTCTTCTGAAGTTGTATAGTTTCAAAGCTTTAAAGATTTAATATTTGCAAGTAGTTTTTTGCGAAAATGACCTGGGGTTTAAGGTGATCAATTGTGCATTTGCATTTGTGTTTTGAGGGGAATTTTGGGCCAAAATTAGGGAACTCAAATTCGTGTAACGTTTTTTCAAAAAAATTGTATGAACACAGCAGTTGAAGCTGAATGTAAGCAGAATGTTTCAATAGAATAATAATTCTGATTTTTCAGTCTAATGTATATGATTTACATGGAAAAAAAATAGAAAATAGTATCATGAGCTTGTCATGTATTGCCATATAATAGGTAGTTAAGACTCTTTATCATGTTGTACTTATGAAGCCGTTTTCAGATGGTATGAATAAGTGGTTTGGTTTTTATTCATAGACTAGGTATTTGCTTGTGTGTGCAGATTGTATTGTTTCCCAACAATTTATTGGAGTCAGTCAGTCTAGGCTCCTCTTTGACATAGACAATCTTCGCTTCTGGTCTGGTTGAGCAGTGCCAGATATTTTGGTTAAATTCATTTTGTAGAGTCACAGTTAAAATGGATTCATTTCCAAGGAAGCGGAAAAGAAGAGCAGCAGTGGACCGTACCAATTTACAAAAAAAAGCTCGTCTACGAAATGATGGTGAGTCTTCCACATCATTAGCCCTGCACCTTTCTTTCCAACAACAAAGGTAGCGGACAAAGGAAAAGATGAGGGATCAAGAATCGGGTTCGTTAGATTTGCATCCTACAGCAGATTCCATTACTCCTCCTCCTCCAAGAAGGGTTTGTTTACCTAATTCACCAGAAAGAGGATTCAAGAGAAAGGTTGGTTGTATTCATGCTTCTACCAGGACTGGTAAGAAGCAATTGATTGAAAAACATTATGATTTGGGCCTTGAATTAGAATGAGGAAAATTTGGTCTGGTAAAAATATGCAAGAGCAAAGGAACTGGGGAAGAGTTGGCCTGTAAGACTCTCCCAAAAAAGACTGAAGAAAATTTCTATAAGGAGATTGAAATTATGCAACATCTATCAGGCAATCCTAATATTGTCACACTCTGAGAGGTGTATGAAGATGAAGAATCTTTGCATCTTGTGATGGAGTTATGCACTGGTGGATGCCTCACTAACGATATGTCTAGGACTGGAAGCTACTCTGAGCATCAGGCATAAAATTTGATCAAGGAATTAATAATGGTCATTAAATACTGTCATGAGTTGGGCATTGTCCATAGGGATATAAAACCTAAGAATGTTCTTCGAACCAGTTCCGAACAACTGAAGCTAGTTGATTTTGGTTTGTCCATGCAGTTTGAAAAAGGTATTTGTTTGTGAACTGCATCATAATCAACTTTGATTCTGCTCACTAAACATGTATACAAGGACATTATCATCTTTATTAAATAATTTAGTAGTTTTATTTAAGTAATTGATTGAGAGTACTCTTTGACATTCAAACATGTAATATCCCAAAATTGGGAGAGTAGCAATACAAGAAATAAAATTGGAAATATGCAGAAATATCAACAGATCAATACATGAGACAACCATACATCCATTCCATTATGATTATAACAGCAAAATAGATACAAATACTTTGAGGAAAAGATCACTGAAGTTGGGCAAACAAGCCTCCCATGAAAGCATACACCTAGATCTGAAATGCTGCTAATACAATATAAGTTGGAATGTAAAAATTGCGTTGTCTATGAGAGAGTAACATCTGAAGATAGAAAAATATATTTCTACTGATAAAATGCTCTAAAAGAGTTAGGACTAGAGATATAAGTTCCAAAATAGATTTCCAGGACAACCCAAAAAAGGTTTCCAGAAATACACACTATAAAAAAATCGCAGATTTGGCCCTAGGGCTGAATAATCAGTACAACTGAATCACTGGTAGGAGTTGGCTGATCTGAAATATGCAATGGCTGATCCTTCTCCAATAAATCTCCTAAATTAAGGGTTGATCCCCTCAAAGGAAACACAACTCCTCCAACTAGGGCAACAAACCCATTGTTGCAGCTGCTCTCTAAAATAATGTAGTCCTTGAGGGTAACTGCTCTGTAGCTGAGGGTAGCTACTTGGCCTCCTACCAAATATGGAAATGATGCACCAAGGACTTCCTCACAAGCCTCCCGGATGAAAGGATGAACCCTCCAATGGAAAACAAGCTCAGAAATGGGGTTTTACAACCCTCCACTACTACAACCCTGCAACACAACTCAGATCTGGAATAGATTGTGTTGTAGAAGAAGACTGAAGCTTGGAAAAATTCCAGATAGTGGTAATGAAACTCAAGATAACCTCTCCTGAGTATGCACTTGAAGTCCCCCGAGGATGAGGGTGGTATTTCCTTTCGAAAACACCCGGTGTGCTGAACAACACTTGCAGACTTCACTCAACAACAAAAGCATGCTCAATGTCAAAAGATAGAAATCAGAGATGCATAATAGAATGCGAGAATGAGGAGCCTCTTCCCCTTTTTATGCTTTGATAGCCTTGCTCTCATCCGGGCCCCACTAAACTACGATGTCCCTCTTGGCCCACGTTGTCCCTCTCTCACTACGTTTTCATGGGCCCACGCTACCTCTTCCTTCACCCTACCACTTCACCCTCCTAGGCCCCACGTTTTCCAGTAAACATGTGCTCAAGTGACTTTAGGAAAGTTCTTCTAATCTAATATTTTATTCATGGGTCCCCTCACCTCTTTATTTCCTGTCAAACTTAGGAAAATAAAAAATTTATTAAAATTAATATCCCAATTAGTTGACTACTAATTTGGGGATATTACAAAATAGGTCAAACCTTATTTGGGGTGGTAGGGAGTCCTTCATAGGTTGCCCCTGAAGTTTTGGAAGGGAAATATGTAGAAAAGCTTGATGTATGGGGGGTTGGTGTCCTCCTACATGCTTTTTTGATAGGCATATTACAATTTCGAGGAGAATCTATTCAAGCCATATTTGAGGCAATAAAACTAGTACAGTTAGATTTTTATTTTGAAGAGTGGCTGTCCATATCAGGCCTAGCAAATGATTTTCTATCAAGGATGCTGATGCAGAAAAATTAAGGCAGAGTCAGCAATGTGACAAACTGGTCACATGTTGTGGCTTGGGAAGACGACTAGCATTCCTAATAAATTGAAGACTTTATTTTTAAAGTATTCTTGTTTAAATTTAATTTGGGCTAACACAGCCATTGTAATATGTAGGTTAAAAGAATAGTTATATTAGGATTAGTTAGGCATTTAGTTGAATCAATTTTTCCCAAACTGAATAATAGTTTCTCAACCATGTGGGGATTTTGGGGGAAAATGCATAAAACAAAACAAAATCCACCATTTTTGAGTTCTAACTTCCATAGAGAAAAAGAGGGAACGAGGGGGAAATAGGTATGAGAGAGGGTTGAACTGAGAGTAGAAACAAAATGTAAATACTAGCCATCCCAGGGTTCGGTTCTGTGTATTTTCTTTATAAATAAATTACAATTGT
>CM076583.1:1254406646-1254589644 GCA_034641835.2 Pinus albicaulis
TATGTTTTGCATACATTGGCTCTTTTGATGGCGATGAGATGCCAGATCCACCACATGATCTAGGTGTCGATCCTGATGATTACGATTAGGATATGGCTGATGTGTTGCCAGAAGATGAGGCCGGTGGTGTAGCAGAGAGATGTGTTGATCCTCATGCACCTCATGGTGCACCCGTATTGCTTTTTGCTAGGCATGGTCGACTTGAGACCAGATACAAGATGGAGTTGGGCAGCCAACTCTGTGGATTGATTTCAGATGCGAGCATCAGGCCCGCTCATTACAGAGAGATACAGGGTGATGATAGTTTGTTACGGATGTGGAGAGGCATGCCGCGTGACATGTGCGGCCTGATGCGGCATGTCGTAGGAGCTACGATAGTTGTTACGTGATTGAGGAGGATTATCTGTAGCTATAGGCGTAGTTGAGTTGTGGTACATGATGGATAGTTTGCCAGTAGTGACTCAGATGCATCTTGTGATTATTCACCTCGCGGCGCGCCTGATGATCAACATGAGGCTCCACTACCAGCATCTGACACTAGTCATCATGGAGATGAGGCTAGACCATCGGCCACGTCCAGTCAACAACCTGCAGCATCCATCATGAGTACTAGTCACGATCATCATGAGCAGGCTGGACCATCGACTGCCAAGGCTGCAGTACTATTGACTGAGCAGGCCACCTCCACTACTACTGTGCCTCATATTGATCATGTTGTACTACCACTAGCGGATGCATCCATAAGTACTAGTGATCATCATGATCATGAGTAGGCTAGTCGACCATCGATTGTTGAGGCTACACCCAGCTTTATTGAGCAGGCTGCATTCACTTGTACTAGTGTTATTGATGTTGTTATACTACCACCAACACCTGATCCATGAAATTTATATTACAGTTGTATATTTTTAACATTATTCAGTTATATATATATCTATATATAGGGTCCATGTATTTTATGTTCATGTTGCAGTTGTACTTAATTTTCATGTTGATGATCATCATGATGTGGTGCATATTGTTAGTCATGTTAGATATGTTCATTTAATGTTTAACTTGCAGATAGATGTGTATATGTGATAGGTGCATGAGTTATTCGACATTATATTGAGATGTATATTTGATGTTTGTGTTGTGATGATGTTAATATATAATGTTAATTTGATGTTAATTGAATGTGTTTATTAGTCTAATATGATGTTTGTACGATGGTTATCATGATCGTGATGATGTTTATTAATTAATTTAATATTATTAAATGACCATGATATTTATTAAATATTATGTCGTGAATGTAATTGTAATTTAAATTTTAATTCTATGTAAAATTGTAAAATTGTATTTGTATTTGTACTAATTGTAATTTTAAGTGTAATTGCATGTAAAATATTTATTAATGTAAAATTTTAATTGTAATTGTAATATTTAATTTATTCTGAAATGATTGTAATTGTATATATGAAAAATTGTAAAATTGTAATTGTATGTAAATTTCACAAATTGTAATTGTATTTGTAATTGTAATTTTAATTGAATTATATGTAAAATATTTGTAAAATTGTAATTGTAATTGTAAATGTAATTCTATGTAAAATTGTAAATGTAATTGTATTTGTAACTGTAATTTTAATTGAATTGTTTGTAAAATATTTGTAAAATTGTAATTGTAATTGTAAATGTAATTATATGTAAATTGTAAATGTAACTGTATGTAAAATTAAAATTGTAATTGTAATTCTAATCGTAATTCATGTATGTGAAATTAATGTAAAATTGTAATTGTAATTGTAATTAATTTAATTGTATGTAAAATTTTAATTTGTAAAATTTTAATTCTATTAATGTGAAAATTTTAATTGTATTAATGTGAAATGATTTTATTAAAATATTTAAATTTGTAAATTTGCAAATAATTGTAAAATAACAAATCTAGAAAAATACGAATTTTTGTAACATAAAGTTTAGAAAATAATAAAAATAAATTCATGTACTTTATAATTATCATTATTTTATTATGATCTTACATATATAAAGTTTAGAAAATAATGAAAATAAATTCATGTACTTTATAGTTGTCATTATTTTATTATGATCTTACATACAAGAAAAAGGAAAAAGAAAAAGAAAACTTTAAAAAGTCTGGTGCGCTTATCATCCTAACAGGCCCCGTTTCGTATTAATACAACGCGTTGGTGCGTCACATTTCCGCACATCGGAAACGAATAAATGCAAATAAAAAAAATGCAACTCTATTTTGTTTAAGTTAAAAAGAAGCAGAAATTTGAAAAATGGGCGGAAAAATATTTTCAAAAATCTAATTTGATAAAATAATTCTTTAAATACTAAACACTTTTCATTATTTCACTATTTTTGCTAAAAAAATTTAGTCAGATTTTTTTCAGGAGAGCACGAGAGCACTGTAGATGACGAAATACGTTCGAACAGAAGTATTCAGACAATCAAAAACCAAAACTCTGGTGATTCAAGCCGTTTATCATAGAATTTCAAACCATTTCGTGATTAAATTTATTTATTTTTTTACTTTTTTCTACAGTTTTTTATTTTTTCCTGTAGTTTTATCCATTTTTACCCTGAACCCTTCATTTTATTGTTTTTTCCCTTTCTTCTCCCTATTTCTGTGATTTTAGAATTAGGGTTTTTCATTTTAGATTAACATCCAACCCACGGGACGACTTGCATAGTCGATCCCAATCCATTCGGCCATTGCATGAATTTTTGAAAAAATAAATTTTTCTTTATCGGTGTGCCCTGCGTATGCCACCACACCAGTGCTCTGTATTATTATAGTGCACCGCCCAAGTTCTGTGTCATAAAAAAATGAAAACATTTTTTTAAATCTGTGCACCAAGTATGAAATAGGTCACTGGTGCTCTCTTTAGCTAGGAAAGCACCGTATGGTGTATTACACCATTTTTGTGGTGTGTTTATAATACCCCATGCACCGTTATGTCTATTACATTATTTTTGCGGTGTTTTTATAATACCGAACGCACCGTATAGTGTATTATACTGTTTTGCGGTGCGTTGTTAATATATCCATGCACCGGCGATGGTGCAAATTTAATGAAAGGCGCACCGGTGTCTCAAGATTTATTTTATACCTAAAAAGTTGAGAATTTATTTATAAATATATTAATGAATGATATGCTACAGGTTTCAGATTGATAAATAAATGACTAAAAAGATATCAAGTAACACAAATACTGTTAACACATCAAGAAAAGCAAAAAAGGAAAGTTTTTTGTAAATTTTTTATAGAAAATATTATTTTTGAACTATATGTAACTTTAACTAATATGTATTGTTTACTGTGTATCATGCAGATTCACAAAATGACGAAGCTCGATATGATTATTTCTAATCTACGACCAGAAGAGCGTAAAAGTTTAATGGAAAAATTGCAAAAAGATGAATCAGGTGAATGAAACAATACTATTGATCCAATATGAGTTTCTTTTTTTAATTATCATTAATAATATGCTTAAAATTATTAGATAACATGTGTCAAACAGTCTACTAATTCACATCTGTTTAATGTTTTACAAGGACCAAGAACTCAGAAAAGGAATGTTGTTCTAAGAAAAGAAAAAAAATAGAACATGCAAATGAAAATGAATTGCTCCTTGGCTCATCTGGAGTGGTGTTAGAAGTTAACGAAAGGGGGAAAAACTTTTACAAAATTTTGAGGGATCTAGTGGAACAAATACAACAACATGCTTCAAATGTAATATGTAATCATTGAATTTTTCGATCATTAGGTACAATAAATAAACAATTTAGCATTAAATATTAATTTGCAAGAATTTTCTTGCAGAAAAGAAAAGAAAATGGAACCCATTCAGCACATAAAACCGGACGACAAGGAAGAAAATGGTTGATCTCTAAGTTTGTGAGTAATTGTTACTCTTTATAACAACTTAACTAGATTTCATTTTTGTATTTTTTAAGTTGTTTTACAAAAATCATCATTGAATGTCTTCAAACAAGTGCTAACATACAAAGAAGAACCATTAGACAAATTGATTGAAATTGGGTTAAATATGGGTTGTGAGTATATGTTGGCATATCAGAATTTATTTGTGGAATTTGTAAGCATCTATCGATCTTGTTTTAATTAGCTCCTTCTATAATTAATAGAACAAAACATCTTTTATATTAAATATATGATTTGTTATGGGGTATAAAACTTGCAGGAACTACGGCAATAGATGAAATTTTGAAAGATGGCATGGTACATGGTTTTGAAAGAATGTGTATAGTTTATGAGTCAATTGTTGCTATGGTACATCATTTTTATTTTTGATTTACATTGATATATATTATTTAATATTGGAATTTTCATTATTCTCACCAATGTATATACACTCATTTCAGTGTATTTGTATGTTTGTAGATGGAAAGTGAAGAGGAAGAAAACAATCAACGCCGTGAACACAACATTCCCGAAATAATCCAAGTCATGGAAGTAGCTCTAGCAAGGATATCGCTCAAGAGAAGAATGATGATCACTATGTAATTTGGATATCAATGAAAGGCGTTTTTATTTTTTGAAATATGTCTATGAAATCATACATTATGTTTAATGTGATAGTTGTAGTGTCCTTAAATTGAAAGACAAAGGGATACGAATAATTGTCCCATTTTGTATGATAAACATTGTCTTATATATATATATATATATATATATATATATATAATATGTTTTAATTTATTCTATTGTGTCTCCATGGTTGCTATTGCGTTCTCCATTGTCATTCTCAAGTGCACTAATAAAAATTTAATTCATATGAATATTGTTATAAGATTATACATATACATGTCGACTTTTGATGAATAATGAATTTTAAAAAACCGAAATAATTCTGATATGATATAACAAATTAATCCAAACAACACATTCAAATGCATTAATAAAAATGTAATTAATATGAGTATTGTTATAAGATGTGTCAACTTTTGATGAATAATGAATTTAAAACAATCACAATAATTGGACTATCAGAGGTGGATGTTTCTACAAAAAACAAAATGAAAAATGGTGCATCTATGTGTCTAGACGCACCGATGCATTTATGATTCTATGGGCACCGCACTAATACCAATTCCAGTTATAAATATTGATGCGTTTGTGTGATACTGCGCACCAGAGCGTTTATGTATCTATAAGCACCGGCTCATTTGTAGATTCCATGTGCACTGCACGAATACCGATATGAATTATAAATCTCGGTTCCTTTCTATGATACGAAGCACCGGTGCCTCATAAAGATACATGCACTGGTGCGCTTATACGACCTATGGGCACCAATAAAATCCAAAGACCAATTAGAATGGCCCCATGCATTGTATCACCAACACCAAGCCCGGTGCATTCTCCTTCGACTACTCCCTGATACATTGTCACTGATAATGCTAAAGTGGTGCGTTAAAACCTGGAGCAAGAGCACCTGATGAAAAATCCGTAATAATCTCTCGCCACCCTTTTTTTTTAGTTGTGTATGAATGGGTCTTCATTTTGAAAGCATTTCCAAGTATTATTTGTTGCAACAAGAAAAATATTAAAAGAAAAGCTTTCCAAAAAAAGAGCAACACTTTCAATAATTGTGGTTTCCATACAAGAACCAACAATAAGAACTACCACTTAGATATATTTCAAAGAAGACTCCACAATAAAAAGTTCTTGATAAAAATAAACAATTAAAAAATACTTTGCAAAAGATGAAATTCTTGGAGATGTATCTAAAGTCACAAAATGACTTGTTGATAAAACAAAACATTTCACTCCTCAATGCTACAAAAAAGAGAAAAAAAGGATACAAAATATAAGATGAATCCAAAATAAAATATATACTTTTTTTGAAAATAAATCCAAAGAACTCTAGTTATGGTGGTGTTGAAACACCAACTAAATAAAATTTATGAATTTAAGTACATTTTTCCTCTCCTTAGACTATTTGAGGTAAATTTTAATTATTTTTTTGTTGATTATGGTTGTTAAATTTATGGGTTGTAGAAAACAATAAGGAAGGAGTTGTGGGTCTCAAAGAGGGAAAAAACCCATTTAAACCATTGCCACTTGAGACAAACTCAGACCCCATAGTTTTATCTCAATTGTGTGACCATTAAAAATACTATCTACACGATGTTGTGTTGTGTCATGTGGTTGTTCAAAGAAATTCCATGTAGTATCACACTAAGTGACACCTTTCCTACACGACAAATTTCCACATGCAATTAAAATCCAAATTCTACAAAAAATCACATGGTAGGAAAATCAAGGTAGCTCTAAACAAATGTGAGAAGGAAAAAAAAAACTAAATACATGTGCGAAGATGAGAAAGAAAGTATAATCTAAACCTAGTATTGTTGTTCCTCCTATTGGTGTTTATTTCCTTTAAGCGTGTATGGAAATATGAAATAATTACTTTGTTATAGGGTAACATAAAATAGGTTGATAGTTAGTATAGAAACTAGGTTAGATTCATAATCGATAAGACAATATAAATTCACAAATAATTTATGTAAAGTAAATAGGAAAACATATTATCTTATAAGCATAGCCCAATAGAAAATGCAAGAAAGTTCAATATTCATCAAGTTTATTGTAACTTGACCTCATCATATAACAAGCTGAAAGGGGAGCAACTTAGTCTCTCGCAAGGGATGGGTCCTTGTCTCCTTCTCTCTCTCTCAATCCTCCTTTCTTCTACATAATATTACCAACATAACCTTATTATGGACGTCTTTCTGAATTCCTTAGCCTAAATTTTCTTTTATAGACTTGAGTGGATGATATTTTTTAGAAAACCCAATTCCATAACCAATACAGATCATTTTTATGGAAAAATAGGAGCACCAGGTTGATTTTTCCTTGGCCAAAAGGTGGGAATCCTTATGTGTACGATCATGCACTATTAAATTAATCTATTGGAGAGATAAAAAAATGGAAACAACCATCACATGAACTTTTCACTAACAAACACATGATTACACGAGTTTACTGAAGAACATATGTGTGGTCTCGTGCGATTAGTCAAAAATTTGCACAACGAATTAAATTCCAATTTCTTCCTATCTATTTTCATGTCTTGAGAATTTCTTTCACCTAGGATTGCTTTCACTAATGTTTGGACTTGTTTATAACATACTACTTTTATACTATCATCTATACGAAATTTTTGGAAAACAAATACAATATCTAGACTCTTTAGGAGGAAGAACCAATTTGAATTCTGATGAGAGTCCATGTGCATGCACTTAGAATAACTCAAAATCACTTTCCCTAATTGATAAGTATGTCAAAATTAAACTAGGAAAACTAAAATTAACATAATATCCTAAAATTGAATGAATTAAAAATAAATAAAATTAGAAATCAGTTATAACTAATTAATAATTATCACATATAATATAATTTTTTATTATTTTAATGACATTTTTAAATATATAAATAAATTTAAAAATTTAAAATAACTAATTATTTAAATTTATAATTTTAAAATATAAAACAACCTATTTCAAAACCTATAAACGTTTAAATTACAATTATAAGATGAATACATTACTCAATGATTATTACCTAAATATTTATAAGATGAATACATTACTCAATGATTATATGCCGTATAATGTCATGTTAAACATCCATACTGAATATCCCTCCCAAATTCCACGAGATGCCAAAATAATAACTTATCTAATGTTACTATAAAATTAAGTAGGTAAATGATTTGATATTAATAAATTAAAATATATTTTTTATATTATATTCATAAATATTAAATAAACTTTTTTTTACGCTGATAGGCGTTCCCTTTGTTGGAATTGGCTACTTTAATCATTTTTCTAATTATTTTTTTTTATCGGATGGTGTGAATTGGATTATACTGTTATATTCTCGTCGTCACTACTCCATCAACGAATGGAATTAAAAGTCATAACTTCCTTGTATATTTAAAACACATGTTTAAACCATACTTACATTAATTTTTTACAAAACATGATTAAAAATTTACTGTGCCTATTGTTGATAACCACATATGCAAATTAGTTAGAAATAGATAAATAAATAAATAAACTTATAAAATATGCATTGCAATGTGGATTAATTTTGAAACTTATAACTATTCACATTCTCAAACGTATACCACTTGGCAAGTGCGCATTTAAAATATTTTTCTCCACTCCATTAACCTAGTTGCATATGCATGAAATTCTGTATAACACCCCCAATTTGTGTGTGTTGAATTTTAAAGTTAGACAGCTTGAACTTAAATCCTAAGGGGGTGGACCCCAAGGGATAAGCATGGTGTGAATGTATTTGCATATTTTATTTGAGGAAATAAATAAAATGATTGTGCAATTTGACCAAGATGAGAATTAGAGATCACTTGTCAAATCCATGAGGATGGATAAGGAAATAAATCCCCAAAAATCTTTCAAAAATCCTTGAAAGAAATTTATTTAGATTTGAGGAGGAATCTAAATTTCCCCAATGAAGAGGAGTAGTTGGGAAGAGGCAAGAAAATGAAAAACAGAAAGCATAAACAGCCTTTTAAAGAGCCTAAAATGGGAAGCCTAGGCTAAACAGAAAGAAAGCATCCCGCTATTCCGGACGCAGACTAGAAACATGCTTTGGGGGAATTATTTTCTTAAATAAGCGATGCTCCAAGCTGCATCGTGGGGATCTCGCTCTAGGAGGTGATCTCTCGTCGGGGTGAGTCCTGGGAGACAAAGAGGACTCTAAGGTTGGGAGGTTGGTCATTTGCGATTGTGGTATGTTCTGAAAATTTTGTTCATTTTGATGTATTATGGTATGAATTAGCTACATATAAAACTTAAAAGGAATTGTAGGATTGATGTTACTACTACATTTAACAGAATCCATCCTAAGGCATTTACCTTCCAGATTCTGTTTACTTGTAGACCATAAATCTATAGAGCAGAAACTCCAGAAACTCAAAACCAAGGTCGGTTTAAATTTGAAGTTACTTAGCTCTACAGATGATTAGTTATTGCTTTGTTCCCTTTAAATACAAAGGTGATATTATATGATTATGTGTATGCTAGAAAAATATGGTAGTAAAACCAAAGTTACATGGTACAAATCCCAAAATGAATAAAGTAAAAACATTATAATATGAACCTTGGCGCTAGAGAAAGAACATTTCTAGTATATAGGTTTCCTTTTATATATAGCATTTATATGTTTATATATTTCATTTCTAAATTTATATGTTTATATATTTTATCCCTGAAATAAGTATCATAGCCAAAGTCCTTATTGACTACACATACATGAGTATCAAGAAAAAAAAAATTCGAAAGTTGGGTACAAGCGCCGTGAGCTAACATAAGGGCAAGATGTATATATATATATGTGTATCAGAAATAAAATGGGATATAAAAATCGTGAACCCAATAATACAAATTGTAATAACGATTTCAAATGAGTAGAGGAGCGGAATAGGTGTCCAATTGAATCATATAGCCATGATGAGAAATGTTAAATCAACGTGGTTATTTAACTTACTAGGCGTGCCTATATAAAATGAAATCACAAAAATACAATCGGTCTAGGAGGTGTATATAAATCAATAATTGCTGGGTTCTGTTGTTAGGAATTCCAAGTGCAATATCAACGTTCGGTTTGTAACACAAATAGAAAATATCATAACTGTTGGAATATAAAGGCATTTTTCATCAGGTAAGTCGGGTATAATAGCCGGATTTTAGATTTTAACAGAGTCGACGAAACCCATTAAAGCAAATGTGGCATTCGCCATCCCTGCATACGCCCAGGTCTCAGGGAATCATATGTTTATACAACGAAATATATATATATATAAAACGAAACATACATAAAACGAAACATAGATTTATAAAATGAAACATATGTTTATAAAACGAAACATATATAAAACGAAGCATATGTATATAAACGAAACCTATATAAGTAAACAGAGTCAAGGACGACTCGCATTGAAACGAGCGTGAAGGTTCAACCGGGAAGTTCCAGTTGCACGAAAAAGGGCATGCGGTGTTCTGGTGAGGGTTGTACCAGTCCACAAAAGACTTGCGTGTGTAAATGCATAGGTAGTCAGTTACCAATTTCAAGGGTTAACTAAAACAAACCAACAAAAGGAACGAAACTGACATGGACCTGACATCTTAAATTCCTACGAACCGTAAACGGCATTAGCAACGTATATGATTTCCCCAATTATGAATAACGCGAACTAAAAAAATACATGGGCCGTTTTACTCTAACCGAATATGTCTAAATAAGTATTTCAACCCATAGGCAGCGAGCTCAAAACAAAAATGTAAAGGTAGAATACTTCTCTAGAACCAGAAATAAAAAGGGTAACAGGAGAAAATAGTACGCTGCCTGTAGCATAAACATGTGGAAAAGATTTCAACACAGTCGCACCCCCCCCCTTATGGTATGTAACTCCTGAAAGATTTTAAAACGGCTGATGGAGGTATCACTGCTAGTAGATACAATATACAAGTTAAATGCCTTACAATTGTGGCTAACGAAGAATAAAAGGCTCTGTCACGGTAGAACATGACGAGGAGTCTGAATAACTCAGTAACCATTCCCGGCTGAGTCGAGTTGGCTCGCTCATGCCGAAGATGTCAGTATAACGATTTTAGCATCATCGCTAAACTCCACTGTCGATTCCATTCTTGGCTCCTGTATGAGAAAGGGGGCAATTATTAATAACTAATCTTACTCTGTCAAAACGAAATGTGCCAAGAAGTTGAAAGCTCTTACCCCGCCATCTCAGACCTCGCGAGCCACTCTGAGCACAGACACCAAAATAAATAAGTAGGATAGATCCATCTCGAGGGTTCCAGACCTTCCATCATCGTAGCTCTGCAAAGAAATAAAAGAACCGGAATAAACGTACAGAGTGCGAACCATATTATCCAAGCTGAAACAGAATAACCGAAAATGGAATAGAGGAACCATGGCTTGGGTTTTGGTACGAATCAACGTTTACATAACAGAAAACCAATATACCACCACAGAAAACTGAAATGATAACAGAGGATTTCGACTCCTTAGTTCCAGAGTGCAGAGTTGATTTACCTGGCTGGGAGGAACAACGAAATCCCACGCAGGATGAACAGAAACTTTGCTTCTCGGTGCTCAGGCTTAATGGGGTTTGGAGTGAATCTGGGCTTATGTAAAAGCCTTCCGGGAAAGGCCCTAGAAACACTCGATGCCATCATCGTCCATCTGTCAACCCGGTAGTCGAGGGAATCCCTATGAAAATTGAAACCCTCTGCAAACGGCGCACTAGAACTCGTAAGAGGTATACACAAACACGACACCCCACTGTTAGCAGGAGTAGGTACCCTAAAGGTTTCAGCCAGTGAAGGCGATGGAGAAAAATTCTGCAGAGAGACGGGTGGAGGCGCCTTACCCGAGGGGCGAGCCATTAATGTTGCCGCGTGAAGTACTGGAGTAGGTACCCTCATGTCATCGGGTGGACTGCTGGACTATGAGTCATTCGGCTGCGCTCGAACCAAGCCTCCTTTCCATAGCTGGCGAACAGGAACCCGGAAACCCTAGCATTAAAAATCTGTCCGGATAAAAATCGACCTCGTGATTCAGTTAGCACGGTCAACAGTTAGTCGAACGATCACAATAAACGTATATACCTGGAACACGGAGGGGACTGATTCTCTGGTATGCCTTGTGTGAGGTATCAAATCACAAATCTGAACGTTTAAACTATGCATGTTGGAAATTAACGATTTACGATGTTAGTAAAATGGTAACATATATATATACGTACCTTCGATTCATACTAGTAAAGGATTTAGATAACCCCGGAAAGAAAATCCGTGTCATATAGATATGTGGGATTTATGTAGGTAATATATATATGCGAACTCAACCACAAGGTAGGATTTTTATATATGTGATATACATATATGGGTGTACTTCCACAATGTATAACATTTATATATGGGATATATATGTAAGTGGATTCAATAATATTATGATATTTATACATGGGATATATATGTAAGTGGATCCAATAATATTGTGATATTTATATATGTGATATATATATGTACGTGAATTCAATAAAATTATGATATTTATATATGTGGAGTCAAAAATGCATAATATATATATTATATATATAGGTATTATGGGGAGCACTAAATGCTATTAGGAAAGAGTTTAAAGTTTAAAAAGAGATACTGCAGAAATAGAGAAAAATATAATAATGGATGGAAGTAAATAACCTATTTCTGACTTTAGTATTCCGACAACCAAGTAAATAATGAGGAGATCCAAGGAAAAAAAAAAAAAAAAAAAAAATCCTTAAACTGGAGGTGTTACAAATGGTATCGGAGCCCGGTTACAAAAATTGGGCTGTCAATTTTGTGCTCACTACTTATTACATATTTTGTTTTTTTGAAGTTTTATAAACTTTTGCTAATCTGTGTTGTAAGTGTGTACAGTTGAAATGGCTGAAGGTGAAGGGATTTATGTGGATTTGCGGGATGAGTTTGCTACTCCATATCCCAATGCCCCGGTAATGGCTATGTTGCACAGGCTGCAACGAGAATTGGCTGAACTGAGAAGCCAGAATGACATGTTGTCATCACTCAGAGAGTGCATGCCTATCAGAATTAACTTCCCAATGCCCAGAAGGCTAAGGTCTGAGGAGACAGATGATGAGTTCCATGACATGATGTCACGACGCAGCATAAACAAATAAAAGAGAATTGGCAGAGAATTTAGAAAGATCAAACTCCCCTCCTAAGTGATGAATGGTGAGACAAGAAGTCGTTACCGAGCATGATCAAGTATTTCCAAGTATATGAATAGAGTAATCAAGGCCGATTAGCCTGCATCACTGTATGAAAAGCTACGCTGTGGTGGGAAGAGACAAAATGGTGCATGCCATTGATGAAAAGACAGTTACTTGGGAAGATTTTCAGACTAAGTTCAAAAGTCGTTATTTGAATGAACGTTATTATGATGATAAAGAAAAATAATTCCATGAACTTAGACTAGGACAGCTCACTATTGATGAGTTTGTCACTAAGTTTACCAATTTACTGAGATATGTTCCTTACATTAGGGAAGAGAAAGCAAAGGTTCAAAGATTTTTGAATTGCTTACCTACTGTGTACAAGGAGAAAATAGAGTTTGACAACCCAAAGACCATGGATGAAGCTGTTAGAAAAGCAAGATTATGCTATCAACAATTTAAAGGTAAAGCTGAACAAGGGAAGAGCTGGCTGAACAAGGGTGAGTTCAAAGGGAAAAGACCAAAACCAGCATATTTAAGAAATTTTGGCAGAGATCATCAGCGGAAAAAATTCAGTAAACCAAAAGAAAGCCAAACTGCTCAGTCCCAAGTGGCTTCCAAACAAGTAGAAGGGAATAATAAAAAGGAAGGGACAGTCAGAATGAAGGAGCCTTTGAAGTGTTGGGGCTGTGGAGAACCCCACATGATGAGGGATTGTCCCCATCGAAATATTCATATGATCAGCAGAGAGCGAGAGGCAACAACAGTCAATGACATAGCCAGAAATATACCAACTATCAGTGCAGCATTGGAAAATCGGCAAGCAGAATATCAAGCAACCATGGTGGAAATGGAGGGTAAGATTTCTGACTTACCTATTACTGTTTTGATTGATCCAGGTGCTTCTTTGAGTTACATTAGTCCTGGAATTGTAGAAAAATGTAAAATTAAACCTGAAAAATTTCAGCAGTCATGGTTGGTACAGCTGGCCACTGGAACTAAGAGAAAAGTCACACATAAATTTCCCAAAACAGCAATACAATTAAATGGCTTTCCAACAGAAGCAAATTTGAACATATTGCCATTAGGATCCTATGACTTGCTGATAGGAATGGATTGGCTGGAAAAGAAGAAAGCTCTGATGAACTGCTGGGATAAAACCCTGCATTGTGTGGATGAGGAAGGGAAACCTTTTACACTAAAAGGGAAACCAAAATCCATTTCAATAAGACAAATATCAGCTTTACAATTAAAAAGAACAGCTAGAAAAGGATACCAAGTCTATGCAGTGCATGTAGAAGAAATAGAACAACAAACTGAGGAAGAGTTACTGGATGCTATACCAGTCATTAGAGAATTTAAGGAAGTTTTTCCTAAGGAAATCCCTCACCTTCCCCCCAAAAGAGAAATTGATTTCTCCATAGATCTGGTGCCGGGAGCCACACCTGTTTCCCGAGCCCCATATTGGATGAGTCCTCCAGAACTCATGGAACTAAAAATGAAATTGCAGGAGTTGTTAGATAAAGGGTATATCAGACCCAGTGTGTCTCCTTGGGGAGCCCCGGTTTTATTTGTGAAAAAGAAGGATGGAAATTTTAGGATGTGCATTGATTATCGTCAACTGAACAAGTTGACCATTAAGAATAGATATCCACTTCCTAGAATTGATGATCTGTTTGACCAAGTGAGAGGGGCCTCAGTCTTTTCCAAGATAGACCTAAGGACTGGGTATCACCAGCTTAGAATTAAAGAAGAAGACATCAGCAAAACAACATTTCGAACCAGGTATGGGCATTACGAATTTGTGGTCCTACCTTTTGGTTTGACGAATGCCCCTGCCACATTTATGTGCTTGATGAACAGTGTGTTGAATAAGTATTTGGACAAATTTGTTCTTGTGTTCATAGATGATATCTTAGTCTATTCTAAAAATGAAGATGAACATAAGGAACATCCGAGAATAATGTTGCAGACGTTGAAAGAAAATCAGCTATATGCCAAGATGAGTAAATGTGAATTTTATAAAGATAAAATTCAATATTTGGGTCATATTATTTCTGAAAAAGGGCTTGCAGTTGACCCTGAAAAGATAAAAGCAATTAAGGAATGACCAGTCCCAACTGATGTTTCAGCAGTAAGGTCGTTCATGGGGATAGCAGGCTACTATCATAGATTTGTGGAAATATTTTCTGCCATAGCTCATCCCATCACTTCATTGCAAAGAAAGGGTGTCAAGTTTGTGTGGACTGAAAAATGTCAAAACAGTTTCGAGCAGTTAAAACAGAAACTTATTTCAGCCCCTATATTAAAAATTGCTGATCCTGATAAAGAGTTTGTTGTATGTACAGATGCTTGCAGAGAAGGGCTGGGAGGAGTCCTGTTACAGGAAAATTCAGTCATTGCCTATGAATCTAGGAAACTGAAAATACATGAACATAATTATAGTGCATATGATTTGGAATTTGCAGCTGTTATCCATGCTTTAAAAATGTGGAGGCATTATCTCTTGGGGAAGAAGTTCACATTGATGACTGATCATATCAGCCTCAAATATTTTTTCTCCCAAACTGACCTGAATGCAAGACAAGCCAGATGGCTGTCTTTTCTAAGTGAATTTGATATGGACATAAAGCATATCAAGGGGAAGGAGAATAAAGTTGCTGATGCATTAAGTCGAAATGCTTGTCAAAGTTTAAACAGCATGGGGAGTAGTGCACATATGGAGGTAGAAGAATTGGTGGGAAAAGCAACAACTCAAGATCCCAACTATGAAGCACTATTGGTGAAACTACAGACAAGGGATAAAACTGATTTCACTAAAAACCAAAAAGGGCTGCTCTATTACAAAAACAGGTTGTATATTCCAAATATAGAGTCATTGAAAAGAGAAATTCTAGATGAATATCACAAACAACCCTATGCAGGACATCCAGGATACCAAAAGATGTTAACAACCTTGAAGAAGAAGTTGTTCTGGCCAGGAATGAAGAGAGATGTGGCAGAGTATTTAAGTAGATGTATGGAATGTCAGCTAGTCAAAGTTGAGCACCAACATCCAGCAGGTCTTTTAAACCCTTTGCCAATTGCAGAATGGAAATGGAACACAGTTTCCATGGATTTTATAACAGGATTACCCAAGACTAAATATCAACATGATTCTGTAATGGTAGTAGTAGACACTCTCACAAAAGCTGCTCACTTTATACCAGTAAAATCTACTTTCGGAACAGCTCAAGTAGCAAATGTTTTTCTGAAGGAGGTAGTAAGGCTTCATGGAGTTCCCAAAGTAATTGTTTCAGATCGAGATGCTAAGTTTACAGCAGCATTTTGGAAAGGATTGTCTGGAGGGATGGGTACTAAACTGAATTTTAGTACTGCCTATCACCCTCAAACTGACGGCCAAACAGAAAGAACGAATCAAATTTTAGAAGATATGTTGAGAATGTATGTGATGGATAGACCATCAAAGTGGGAGGATTACCTGCATTTAGCTGAATTTGCCTATAATAACAGCTACCAATCCTCTATTAAGATGAGTTCGTTTGAGGCACTCTATGGGAGGAAGTGCCGTACTCCCTTGAGCTGGAGTCAACCAGAGGATAAATTGGTGTTGGGACCAGATGCACTACAAGAGATGGAAAGAATTGTCAAACAGATACAAAGAAATATTAAGACAGCACAAGATCGCCAGAAAAGCTATGCTGATAAGAAAAGAGTGCACCGAGAATTCAAAGTGGGGGATCATGTATATTTACGCATCAAACCCAAAAAGAGCACACTTTATGCTGGAAGTTGTGCAAAACTTGCACCTAGATATTGTGGGCCTTTTGAAATTTTAGAAAGGGTGGGACCAGTGGCTTACAAGCTGGCCTTACCACCCCATGTTAGAGTGCATAATGTGTTTCATATTTCATTATTAAAAATATATGTGCATGATGCTTCTCACATAGTTGATTGGAATGCTGTACAGGTGGAACCAGAAGGGGAGTTTCTGCCAGAACTGCTTCAAATATTGGAGCTGGAAGAAATTGAATTGAGAAACAGAACAGTGGCCAGAGTAAAGGTGCAGTGGAAGCACTTTACTGCTGAAGAAGCTACCTGGGAAAGGGAAGCCGAAATGATGGAAAAATATCCATGTTTGTTTAAATGAATTCTAGTAGGTGAATGACAACACCGAGGACGGTGTTTATTTTCAGAGGGGGAATATGTAACATCCCCCAATTTGTGTGTTGAATTTTTAAAGTTAGACATTTGAACTTTAATCCTAAGGGGGTGGACCCCAAGGGATGAGTATGGTGTGAATGTATTTGCATATTTTATTTGAGGAAATAAATAAAATGATTGTGCATTTTGACCAAAAAGAGAATTAGAGATCACTTGCCAAATCCATGAGGATGGATAAGGAAACAAATCCCCAAAAATCTTTCAAAAATCCTTGAAAGAAATTAATTTAGATTTGAGGAGGAATCTAAATTTCCCCAATGAAGAGGAGTAGTTGGGAAGAGGTGAGAAAAAGCTGGAAAAGTTGAGGAAAAGCTTAAAGCAGCTTTAAAGAGTCCCAAAATGGGAAAGCCTAGGCTAAACAGGAAAGAAAGCATCCTGCTATTATGGACACAGAATTAGAAACATGCTTTGGGGAAATATGAGCTTAAATAAGCTACTCCTAGGCAGATCAGAGGTGGATCTGTTCTAGGAGGTGATCTTTGCTCGGGGGTGAGTCCTGGGAGATAAAGAGGACTCTAAGGTTGGGAGGTTGGTCATTTGCAGATTGTGGTATGTTCTGAAATTATTGTTCATTTTGATGTATTATGGTATGAATCGTGGATACCTCAAGAACCCCCCTAAATTTACATAAAAAATAGGCGAACCTCATGACACATAGGAAAAATGGAAGACGATTTTATTAATAATATAATATGTTTATATAATTTTTCGCTAATCTCTCACGAGATTATATTATCCCGTAAAATCATGGCGAATACCTACAAAATGGTGAATCGTTGTCTAGTGGAGTTCGGGGTGTTGGTTCCAATGAAAATATGGTAATTGAACCAAGAGTAGAATGAAGAGAACCACCGAGACCAAGCATGGCACATGGTGACTCGTGAGGGAAGTAGTTTTCGTGTAGTTTGGAAAACGCGTTCTTCTAGTTCTGCTAAGCGTAGTGTTGTTTCTCATGCTACTACTAGAACTGATATTGAGGCTGGAGAGGAGTTTGAGGAAGAATGGAAGGTAGCAGTGGTGGAGAATTACAAAGAGTACCCCATGATGGGCTCCATCTTTCCCTTTCGTATTTGTGCCTGCAAGACCTTCTGTCCATTGAACCAACAATTAGCCGTTCAACCAACAATCAACTTGAGGTATGAGTCAACTTAGACTAATCTTCAAAACTATGCTTTGCACTATCCCATATTTATCACACTAATGCTACACAACATCGTGCATTTTCACCCAACTCTCAATAATTCTTTTTCCAAGAAAAATTTATAATAAGAAAAATATTTTACTATATTCTAAAAGGTGAAGATGTCGAAATCATGCCACAAAGTGAAAGGAAATAAATATTTTTCCTCAAATATCTAATATTTGTTATGACACAGGTGGTGAAGAAGGTCCAGAATCCAATCAAGTAGCAAGATAACCCAAATCATGCATGCCACCATATCCTCTAATATCCTTCGAGCTCTTCCTGAAGAACTTCTGATCCATTGACATGAATTTTTGCTCTTCATGATTATTAACACCCAACTGCAAAATCTAAGGACTTTATAGCTCAACAATGTAGCTATACTAGATTCAAAATTAACATTTTTTGAGTTCAATGATAGATCCATCTCCTGCTTCTGAAAAACCTATGGACCAATTTCATCTTTGGGCCAAATGTATACAGCCAAATGCTGAAAACCACCAATCATCATACTAAGTATAGTCCTCTGTTTTTTCTGTCAAATATGGGAACCCAACTCAAGATCTGTGACAATTTTGCCTGGGGGATCCATTAAAACTTATGTGGTTACTCTTGATTTCCCAAGCAGAGAAAAACAACAATATTTCTCAGTATTCAGATCTCAATTCTCTTGTCAGATTTCAATCCAAAAGGTTTAGTGGTTTTCATATGGGATCAAGTAATTTAGAACCTTGCAACATATATTGTCAAAAATAATTTCACCATGAAGCACAAGTTAGAAAAGAAGCCCCAAAACCTTTACTCTTACATAATTTCTGAAAAAAAACATGTAGCAATAGAGTCTATGGCAGTTTCAAGTAGCATAAATATCCTTGTATATGCGCAATTCAGTCCTTTTATTGACTCATGGTCCTCTGTTAAAACAAGCTCACTGCTTGACATACTCAATATAGATTGTTAACAAAAACATCCAAACACATTTTACTATGATACCCCTATACTCAACTGTGTATCGACATATATAATGCATTAAAAAACCCTTCTCTTCCCAATACCAATCCCGATGAGAGAAATTCCAACCATATACATATGAACTCGAACATTGAAACCCATCTATAAGTAAATGTCATAAGTCATAGTTTTTTAAAGGAGTATCCGATCAAATCAGTAGATCAAAAACAACATTTAGATTTTATGGTGAAGATGGTTCTGCATACAACAAATTAGTGAAAATATTATGACCATAGTTCAAATTGTTTCATCCCACTCAGCCAAAACATCCCTTACTCAATAGTAGCAATATGTCCTTTATATCTTAGGGAAATCTTTTTAGTAGTTACTCTTGCAATATTTAGTGACTGATCATAGAATAGTATTGTTGAACATGAGTCATTGAAAAAGGGTCTTGGGGATCCAAATCACAACCAATCAAATCATACAATGATATGTTATCTATAGTATCATTAAGGGTAGATCAATAAAAGGCACTCAATGTCACTGTAGCAGAGAAAATAAGCAGAAGCCTCATACTCCAAGGCATCACACTAGAAAACTGCCAAAAACAAGATGTAAATATCTAGCAACTAAAATTATGAAGCCTCCCAATGAAAGCAACACACATTATAGATGGAAATATTTTTTTAGTAAAGAGAATGGGCAATGCCAACTACATAGAATAAGAATAATCTTTTTCATTTGTATTCTTATGCAACATTTCTGTTTGTGATTCAGGAAAAAAAAATGATGGTTTCAACCATTTAAGGATTTGGGGCTACTATTTTATCAAAATGGCATGAATATCAACTAAAAACACAAGTCCAAAGCCCATTGATGTCCACTCATTATGAAAACTTAAGACTTGGGTCATATGGAAAAATGGATAAGATTGATCACAAACATAAAATGAAGGAATACACCAAAGAAACCATCTCATTTAAGTCCCTGTACAGTTCTTTATCTACATATCCATTGACTTTTTATGACACAGGTGGTGAAGAAGGTCCAGAATCCAATCAAGCAGCAAGATAACTCAAATCATGCATGCCACCATATCCTCTAATATCCTTCCAGCTCTTCCTGAAGAACTGCTGATCCATTGACACGAATTGTTGCTCTTCATGATTATTAACACCCAACTACAAAATCTAAGGACTTTATAGCTCAACAATGTAGCTATACTAGACTCAAAATTAACATTTTTTGAGTTCAATGATAGATCCATCTCCTGCTTCTGAAAAACCTATGGACCAATTTCATATTTGGGCCAAATGTATACAGCCAAATTCTGAAAACCACCAATCATCATACTAAGTATGGTCCTCTGTTTTTTCTGTCAAATATGGGAACCCAACTCAATATCTGTGACAATTTTTCCTGGGGGATCCATTAAAACTTATGTGGTTACTCTTGATTTCCCAAGCAGAGAAAAACAACAATCTTTCTCAGTATTTAGATCTCAATTCTCTTGTCATATTTCAATCCAAAAGGTTTAATGGTTTTCATATGGGATCAAGTAATTTAGAACCTTGCAACATATATTGTCAAAAATAATTTCACCATGAAGCACAAGTTAGAAAAGAAGCCCCAAAACCTTTACTCTTATATAATTTCTGAAAAAAAACATGTAGCAATAGAGTCTATGGTAGTTTCAAGTAGCATAAATATCCTTGTATATGCACAATTCAGTCCTTTTATCGACTCATGGTCCTTCGTTAAAACAAGTTTGGTCGCATGGACACATCGAAGAGATTGTATACAAAACATCCAACACATTTTAACAGCCCTACTTACACTCAACCTACCTATTATTATATACGTATTAAAAACCCTCATCTCTTCCCAATACCAATCCTAATGAGAGAAATTCCAACCATATACATATGAACTTGAACATTGAAACCCATCTATAAGTCAATTTCATAAGTCATAGTTTTTTAAAGGAGTATCTGATCAAATCAGTAGAACAAAAACAACATTTAGATTTTATGGTGCAGATGGTTCTGCATACAAAAAATTAGTGAAAATATTATGACCATAGTTCAAATTGTTTCATCCCACTCAGCCAAAACATCCCTTACTCAATAGTAGCAATATTTCCTTTATATCTTAGGGAAATCTTTGTAGTAGTTACTCTTGCAATATTTAGTGACTGATCATAGAATAGTATTGTCGAACATGAGTCATTGAAAAAGGGTCTTGGGGATCCAAATCACAACCAATCAAATCATACAATGATATGTTATCTATAGTATCATTAAGAGTAGATCAATAAAAGGCACTCAACGTCACTGTAGCAGAGAAAATAAGCAGAAGCCTCATACTCCAAGGCATCACACTAGAAAACTGCCGAAACCAAGATGTAAATATCTAGCAACTAAAATCATGAAGCCTCCCAATGAAAGCAACACACATTATATATGGAAATATTTTTTTAGTAAAGAGAATGGGCAATGCCAACTACATAGAATACGAATAATCTTTTTCATTTGTATTCTTATGCAACATTTCTGTTTGTGATTCAGGAAAACAAAATGATGGTTTCAACCATTTAAGGATTTGGGGCTACTATTTTATCAAAATTGCATGAATATCAACTAAAAACACAAGTCCAAATCCCATTGATGTCCACTCATTATGAAAACTTAAGACTTGGTTCATATGGAAAAATGGATAAGATTGATCACAGTCATAAAATGAAGGAATACACCAGAGAAACCGTCTCATTTAAGTCCCTGTACAGTTCTTTATCTACATATCCATTGACTTGTTATGACACAGGTGGTGAAGAAGGTCTAGAATCCAATCAAGTAGCAAGATAACCCAAATCATGCATGCCACCATATCCTCTAATATCCTTCCAGCTCTTCCTAAAGAACTGCTGATCCATTGACATGAATTGTTGCTCTTCATGATTATTAACACCCAACTGCAAAATCTAAGGACTTTATAGCTCAACAATGTAGCTATACTAGACTCAAAATTAACATTTTTTGAGTTCAATGATAGATCCATCTCCTGCTTCTGAAAAACCTATGGACCAATTTCACCTTTGGGCCAAATGTATACAGCCAAATGCTGAAAACCACCAATCATCATACTAAGTATGGTCCTCTGTTTTTTCTGTCAAATATGGGAACCCAACTCAAGATCTGTGACAATTTTGCCTTGGGGATCCATTAAAACTTATGTGGTTACTCTTGATTTTCCAAGCAGAGAAAAACAACAATCTTTCTCAGTATTCATATCTCAATTCTCTTGTCAGATTTCAATCCAAAAGGTTTAATGGTTTTCATATGGGATCAAGTAATTTAGAACCTAATTGCAAATACATATTGTCAAAAATACTCACCATGAAGCCACGCGTTAGAAAAGAAGCTCAAAACCTTGGTTTGCACTTCAAAAAACACAGCAACAGAGTCTATGAAGCCTACAGTATACAACATCCTCAGTAATGGCGGTAACAATCATCCTCTTTTATTGACCCGTTGTTCCTTCGTTAAAACAAGCTCACTGCTTGACATACTCAATATAGATTGTTAACAAAAACATCCAAACACATTTTACTATGATACCCCTATACTCATCTGTGTATCGACATATATAATGCATTAAAAAACCCTTCTCTTCCCAATACCAATCCTGATGAGAGAAATTCCAACCATATACATATGAACTCGAACATTGAAACCCATCTATAAGTAAATGTCATAAGTCATAGTTTTTTAAAGGAGTATCCAATCAAATCAGTAGATCAAAAACAACATTTAGATTTTATGGTGCAGATGGTTCTGCATACAACAAATTAGTGAAAATATTATGACCATAGTTCAAATTGTTTCATCCCACTCATCCAAAACATCCCTTACTCAATAGTAGCAATATGTCCTTTATATCTTAGGGAAATCTTTTTAGTAGTTACTCTTGCAATATTTAGTGACTGATCATAGAATAGTATTGTCGAACATGAGTCATTGAAAAAGGGTCTTGGGGATCCAGATCATAAACTAACAAAATCATCCAATGATATGTTATCTATAGCACTGTCGAAGGGTAGATCATCAAATGCACCGCCGTCGTTGTAGCAGAAAATAAGCATAAGCCCCACACCAAGGCATCACACTAGAACACCGCTTTTATGTCCAAGACAAACATTCCAGCAACCAAAACTGTGCTTCCCAATGAAAGCAACACACATTATAGATGGAAATATTTTTTTAGTAAAGAGAATGGGAAATGCCAAGTACATAGAATAAGAATAATCTTTTTCATTTGTATTCTTATGCAACATTTCTGTTTGTGATTCAGGAAAACAAAATGATGGTTTCAACCATTTAAGGATTTGGGGCTACTATTTTATCAAAATTGCATGAATATCAACTAAAAACACAAGTCCAAAGCCCATTGATGTCCACTCATTATGAAAACTTAAGATTTGGGTCATATGGAAAAATGGATAAGATTGATCACAAACATAAAATGAAGGAATACACCAGAGAAACCATCTCATTTAAGTCCCTGTACAGTTCTTTATCTACATATCCATTGACTTGTTATGACACAGGTGGTGAATAAGGTCCAGAATCCAATTAAGTAGCAAGATAACCCAAATCATGCATGCCACCATATCCTCTAATATCCTTCCAGCTCTTCCTGAAGAACTGCTGATCCATTGACATGAATTGTTGCTCTTCATGATTATTAACACCCAACTGCAAAATCTAAGGACTTTATAGCTCAACAATGTAGCTATACCAGACTCAAAATTAACATTTTTTGAGTTCAATGAAGATCCATCTCCTGCTTCTGAAAAACCTATGGACCAATTTCATCTTTGGGCCAAATGTATACAACCAAATGCTGAAAACCACCAATCATCATACTAAGTATGGTCCTCTGTTTTTTCTGTCAAATATGGGAACCCAACTCAAGATCTGTGACATTTTCCCTGGGGGATCCATTAAAAATTATGTCGTTACTCTTGATTTCCCAAGCAGAGAAAAACAACAATCTTTCTCAGTATTCAGATCTCAATTCTCTTGTCAGATTTCAATCCAAAAGGTTTAATGGTTTTCATATGGGATCAAGTAATTTAGAACCTTGCAACATATATTGTCAAAAATAATTTCACCATGAAGCACAAGTTAGAAAAGAAGCCCCAAAACCTTTACTCTTAATACTTATATAATTTCTGAAAAAAAACATGTAGCAATAGAGTCTATGGTAGTTTCAAGTAGCATAAATATCCTTGTATATGCACAATTCAGTCCTTTTATTGACTCATGGTCCTCTGTTAAAACAAGCTCACTGCTTGACATACTCAATATAGATTGTTAACAAAAACATCCAAACACATTTTACTATGATACCCCTATACTCAACTCTGTATCGACATATATAATGCATTAAAAAACCCTTCTCTTCCAATACCAATCCTGATGAGAGAAATTCCAACCATATACATATGAACTCGAACATTGAAACCCATCTATAAGTAAATGTCATAAGTCATATTTTTTTAAAGGAGTATCCGTCAAATCAGTAGATCAAAAAAAACATTTAGATTTTATGGTGCAGATGGTTCTACATACAACAAATTAGTGAAAATATTATGACCATAGTTCAAATTGTTTCATCCCACTCAGCCAAAACATCCCTTACTCAATAGTAGCAATATGTCCTTTATATCTTAGGGAAATCTTTTTAGTAGTTACTCTTGCAATATTTAGTGACTGATCATAGAATAGTATTGTCGAACATGAGACATTGAAAAAGGTCTTGGGGATCCAAATTACAACCAATCAAATCATACAATGACCTCGTTATTCATAGTACTGCTTATGGGCAGATCAATAAAATGCAATAGAACATCAGAAAGGTAGAAAGGCGTGCTTTCCCCATACTCCATCACACTTCAGAAAACTCAAGCACAAACCAAGACAAATATCTAGCAACTAAAATCATGAAGCCTCCCAATGAAAGCAACACACATTATAGATAGAAATATTTTTTTAGTAAAGAGAATGGGCAATGCCAACTACATAGAATAAGAATGTTTTTGCCAATGCTCTGGCCATATGATCAATTCTTACCTACAAAATAGTTTCAAGCATTTCATATAATATTATCAGTTTCCATTATTACAGGAAAACTCTGAAGATCCCATTCCACAGTAATCTAGATGAAGCAACATGAACATATCATTGATGGTGACAACTTTATCATGTTGTACAAGTGCAGAAATACAAATATGCCAAGGGCTACTTGCAAAAAGCATTTGTAGGTAGGGATTGAGCTCTGTCTTCTACAGCTGTAGAGAGCAGCTGAGGTGACTGCTAAGGGCCAACAAAAGGAAAGTATTCTAGTCGAAGTACCCTGCAGGTTGACTTTCTAAACAGCTTGCCTTGTGCAGTCACAGTTTTCACTAATTGGCATGCTACAAAATATACAGGGCTCATACAACAATGTGATCTTATTGTAGCTTCCAGAAGCACAATTTGCTCATGGATTTCCACGATGCAACTGTAGAGAGAAGCTGAGGGACTGCTAAGGACCTACAAAAGGAAAGTATTCTAGTGAAAGCACCCTGCAGGTTGACTTTCTAAACAGCTTGCCTTGTGTAGTTATAGTTTTCACTAACTGGCATGCTGCAAAATATACAGGGCTCATACAACAATGTGATATTATTGTAGCTTCCTGAAGCACAATTTGCACATGGATTGCCATGATGCAACCGTAGAGAGTAGCTGAGGGACTGCTAAGGACCTACAAAAGGAAATTATTCTAGTCAAAGTATCCTGCAGGTTAACTTTATAAACAACTTTCCTTGTGCAGTAACAGTTTCCACTAACTAGCATGCTACAAAATATATAGGGTTCATACAACAACAAGTGCCCTCTCATGCAAGCTCCAAGAGATGGGGAGTTAAGTCTCCACCAACACCCATTACTCCAGAGTCCATACTACTCTCTCATCGACATGTGAGCTTATGTTCAATACAATGGTTGAATTGGAAAATGTATGTGGGTTTATTTTTATGTCAATTCTGGAAGGACTCAATGCCATTGATTTCACCCCTATTCTCGACCTGCACAGCATTCTAACACTAGTAGCAAGCAAGGGTATTCTGCTCTAAGAATAATGTGGTGGAATTTTGTTAAATCCCAAGGCAACTCTTTGCAGTGCTAAGGTGAGGGGTAACCCAGTCTGGAACTTGTCTTTCTCTTCAGTAAAAATGGGCCACTATCATTGTAGGCATAAATGATGCAACTTGTATGAATTTTGGTTCAACAAGGGGTTAAGTGTTGTGAGCTTGAGGTTGTTCAAACCCAATGATGTGTGATGAATTTCACCATTTACTGCAATCAATAGCAAGAGGATTGTGACAGTACATTAGAAGCAAAAAATAGGGCAAAGGTCCATGTGCAATGGAAAATACACCCTGACTACAGAACCTTAAGGAAATGAAGGAGATCACCAACTTCATGCATATTGAAGCTAGAGTTTCAGATTGGTTCTCTAAAATCCCTAGTTAGTAGAATCTCGAGTCACCTCTACCTCCCATAGGAGATGGTTTCATCTCCTACCCCGTCAACTTCTAAATTGTTGAGGACTCCTCATTTTGCAACTTTCCCATGGACAGGGATGAGGATTTGTGCATCTAACACTCCAAAACCAAAAGTGGAGGATACTACAAGTGAAATCAACCCTGTGGAACAATTTGACATGTAAATGCACTCAACAAAAGCAACAATGGGGACTCAAGTGGGACTAAAACCTTAGAGCATTTCTAATCTGTTTTGTATATCTATAGTATTTTGTCATTGTTTTAGTTTGCAAGGAAATATTCCTTCAAAGCCGACAGAGAATAGAATAGGGTGGGCAAGAATAGGGAATTTTGGATACGAGACTGTCTCAGGCTGCAGAAAAACACTAATATATATGTGTGTGTATTATACCATTGTCCAGTTTGGCTGCAGCTTTTTCTAGTTCAAAAGGACTGGATGAAGACAACGAGTATGCAAACTCTTCTTCCAATTTTTTAAAAGGCAGTTCATCTCTAAACTTAAATGCTTTACCCATCGTTTAGTACATTTTTGAACCTTTGCATATACTATAATGAAACAAAAGGTTTAACTTTCCTCTATATCAGGCTGAATATATCAAGCTATCAGCATGTCTTTGGACAAATGTATTAAAAATCAAGAATCTCCTACACTTAAATGTATGACTGGGGCATTTTTTTATTTTCATGTATTGTTAATGTAAATATCCTTGTTCATGTTAAAAAGATAAAAGACATAAATTTGCAAATCAAAAGCAGAGCACTTGAATCTCTTGAATAAAATTTTAACTGGACGGGTAGTAACTTAGTAAAGCCACAGCATATTTTATGTTCATTTTCCAACAAGTCGCCCTCTCAATTCGACTTTCAATCTCATCATGTTGACTCCCTCCCTAACAACAAGCGTTGGCTTCTATTGCTGACACCAAACCTACATATAGGTAAAAGTTGCACTAACCAAAGTTGTATCAATCTATCCGCAATTCAGATATAAGAATTATAACAGAGTGGCAAATGAAGCTTTAGTTTTCAAGGAGAAACCAATACAACAAATTCATAAAAAGGATCCTTAAAAGATGTAAATTATATCCTTAATGCAATTACAAGGCTCAAAGTGTTTGGGATTTTCATTTCATAAATACAAGTGAATGATGAAATTTCAAGAATCAAGATCACCATCAAAGTTGTCTTAAAGGAAAAGAAGTTGACTATGGAAGGAATTTTTGGTCTAAGTGTGAAGAGTCCTGGTTGTCTCATTGTGATTTGAATGTACTAAAGGAAGTGAATTGAATGTACTAAAGGAAGAGTTCTTGACTGGATTTTTCAGTATATGGGGGTGTTCCCTCCTTGTGATTTTTATGGTTTGACATTTATTTTGATGAAAAATAATATAAACGAGTAAAGGAAAAACTAATAAGCATACATAAATATTCACTCACTAGTAAATGTCAAGATATTAGAGAAATATAATGCCCTAGATTTCTCAACATAAGCACGACACAATCATTCAACTAAAAACACAATGCATAAAATGTAGAGGAACTTGGTCATCAAAAAAGCACATTCTTTCTTCGTTTCCACAGCAATAACATTACAATCTCCCGCGAAATTTACTTCAACAAATGATGCACGAAATTCCAGATCTTCTTGACCTGCACAATAATTTACAAAGTATAGGGGACTTCTATCCTGTAAGATTAATTTGGAAAGCATTAGCAAATCAACTATGAAGGTACTTAGTCCAATTAGATTTTCCATATAACATATAATGTTAACAACTAGGTGCGGCAAACTAGGAAATAATGTAGTAGCTAGAGCCTGGGAGAGAGAATTGGCAAGTAATTGTCATAATTACATTAACTGCCTGAAGGCAAGCTTCCTCTTCCTGACTGGTTGTTATGTCAGAGCCACTTGAACAACCTTATTGTTTTTCAAGGGAGCACTTTCCTCATGTTGCCCCTAATCTCTAGAATAGATTCAGAAGGTCACCTCCATCAACAAAAGGATGAGGCAAGTGGCAGGAAAAATGTGACACAGCTGGAGTGGGTGGACAGAATCTGGGCTATAATTGAAATCTTTAAAGACTCCAAAGGGAGCCAAAGGGGTTCCAACATATATGGAAAAAATGCATACTACAGTATTGGTCAGACAACCAAAAAGGACTGGATGAAGACAACGAGTATGCAAACTCTTCTTCCAATTTTTTAAAAGGCAGTTCATCTCTAAACTTAAATGCTTTACCCATCATTTAGTACATTGTTGAACCTTTGCATATACTATAATGAAACAGAAGGTTTAACTTTCCTCTATATCAGGCTGAATATATCAAGCTATCAGCATGTCTTTGGACAAATGTATTACAAATCAAGAATCTCCTGCACTTAAATGTATGACTGGGGCATTTTTTATTTTCATGTATTGTTAATGTAAATATCCTTGTTCATGTTAAAAAGATAAAAGACATAAATTTGCAAATCAAAAGCAGAGCACTTGAATCTCTTGAATAAAATTTTAACTGGACAGGTAGTAACTTACGCTTGCACAAAGCTCCAATTGGAAATGCCTCCGGTTGAAATATTTGACATGGGAGACCCTAAAACCAAGTGAAATTTCACCATATGTAAGCTAAGAAAAGGTCAAATCACTGTAATCGTAAAACTTATAGACAATTCCCTTAGGAATGAGAAATATAAATGAATGTCCAGCATTTTTGGCTGCATTTTTCATACTATGCCCATAAATATGTATACAAGAATATTTTCAGTCAACTACAAAAGGGCATCTCCAATCAAACAATAATGAATTTCCATTAGCCTCTGCTGGAGTATCTTCAGTATCTGATCTTTTGAATAGGCACGAAATGTCATAACCATAGGTTTACCTGCCAAAAAGAAATTTTTGATCTAAGGATGGTATGAAATCTATCTACTGTAAACAAATAAAAGCCAACACCCCAGAATTCAAATGGAAAAGCCTTCAATTAATTTAGGCAATAACAGTGTCTTGTTTATCATATGGCTAGACCAATCAAGAGGCATGAGATCCTTGACACTCACATAACCTCACAAGGTACAACTGACGGGATTCATCACCAATGACCAAACTAATCAACTCTATCATCAAATAGTTCATGACCAAAAATTCCAATATCAACCATGAAAGGAAACCCAGTTCAGTGAAAGAAAGCACTGTTGTGGACCACACCAAGGTTAAATCCTCAAAAGAAGTGGCCAATGCACCACCTGCAAAGGGACCATTGATCTACCCTAAGGACCATTTAGTGGAACCAGGTGATTGTACAATGTATGCAGCATCCCACCTCTAAATAGGTGGAAGAGACTTGACACTGCAATATTAAGGGAGCATCTTAAAAAAAGTCAATATCAAAACTAACCAACTACTAGAATTAAAGAAACTGCATATTTTCATTCTCTTTGTATAAATTCAACACTGACACATGCCTATTGCGCATTTTTTATCATTTGCTATACCAAGTCTAGTAATTTCCAACTCCTATGATCCCACCCTTAATCAAAACAGTAGGGTATGTTTTTGAAAGTGTCCAATTGCCAGAACGTTCTGGGGATAGTTTCAAGCAGAATACAGTACTTGTTCACAACTACCTAGCTTGGAGACGACCCCTTCTAGGCAACACTTGGATGACCCAGGATTTTCGCAAAGAGCTCCAACATATGATGTGAATGTCTGCTAGTGCTTTGTTTTGGAAGAGGAAATACATAATAACTCTTCAAAGAAACAAGTCCTGCATACAATTGAGGGATTTCAGAGCATTTTAAACTGAACTGGCACTCTGTGTCAATGCAAAAATTGATGCGCTTCAAAAGGATGTATACTCCTTACCCCTTAGGGCATAGGGTTCTTCATGTAATTCTAATGTCTCTCAATTGTAACTCTAATGTCTCTGGTGTAATTCTGGTGTCATTTTGAGTAATATAAGGTGCATTTTCAAAATAATAAAAAGGATGTTTGATATCAAAATTAGATATCTTGACATCCTACAACTGATAAAAATGAAATAAAATAAAATTATATAAAAAAAGAAAATAAGAAAAAATTACTCTTACCATGGCTTACAACCAAAATCCATTAACTACATATATATCCAAGATTCAAAGTCACATTAATGCAATATGTCGGCCCATATCCATTTATGATTTTTGAAGATGATAGACCTTGTTAACCCTAGCACCATTTAAAAGATGACAGATTTGCAACTTCTCTAATTGATTGTTCAACACTTGAAACTATCATAGTAAAATAGATTAGTAGGAGGGTCATACCATCAGTTCTAATTTCAAACCAAAATGTTAAATTGTGTAAAACACTGGAATTTTATATTTTGAGATGATGAAATTCAAGGTGCACATCCATGCATATTACAGTCCGACATTCTAACAATTTGGTGCCCACGATCTAGTGTGGAATAACCAAGGCTTTTAGGCTAACAGAAACAAAGTTCCAAACCCATCATAAACAATTTTTATTTCAGAATAGAAATTAATGCCACCTTAGGAAAAATAAAGATATTTCGTCTAACCATACCAAACAACCTGGCTAGAAGTGTATAAATGCCACAATCACTATTATCAGATAAACGCATCTTCTAATGGGTTACAATTACGACAAGGTGATTCTCGTTTCAAGCATGATTATAAAACTTAAAGGAGAGGAGTATTTTCATTTTTCAGAAAAAACAAGTCAGTAAAGTACTCCACATTCCACATCGCTTTTACTGTGTGGATGCAGAGGCACTTGCCAACAACCCTCACCACCCCACCTTCTATCTCCATATGTCTCCCATGCAAATATTTCAATATAAAAATGGTTATGGTTTAAAATGACATGTGATTTTCATTAAATATTCTATGATAGCAGCTAAACAAAAACAGAATATTTAAGGCAAATTTCAGCACATAACATGACATCTAATAGTTCAAGTGTTTTTCATAATCCTTTGAGAATTGTAAAGAATTTATCTAGGTACTTGATTTTTGCATTTAGAAGTAGAAATTGGAAAAAATGTGTGCATATTACACTGATCATAAAATGATGCAAAGGGCAATAGTTCATACAATTTAAGGATTGTAATTTGGGAAGAAATCGATCAGTGAAGTCTATTGCATTTGAAATTCTTGCAAAAACAGATCCATCGGGGAGTTTCTCTTACAAACCATTCAATAAAAATATAATTCATGATGTCCGTGAGTAGTAAACAAGAAAAAGATGTCTAGCTTATCCACTAGTCTTCAGCTTACCTATCAGCATACAGTGTGAATTTGGGAATTTTGGAAGCCTAAAGAGATCATAAAGCACAGCTTGATCTTTTGAAATCAAATAATCCATCTCATCGATAATCAGAAACCTTTTCAAAAGATAGCAGAGTAGAATTAGAACACCAATGAAGTTGACTTGTTTGCATGCACTAAGAGATCACGATGAAGTTGACTTGTTTACATACTATAAGCAAATTTACCAAAAATAGAAATACATCAATGAGGACTTATAAAGTGTTTGGCTTTAACATTGCATATTTGATTGTCGAAGGCTTAATAGAAATACTTATCTTGCACATCAAAATTTAACAAGAAAACACATAGGGAGGAGTTAATTTACAAAAAAATGCTACTAATATATAATTCTTACATCATCTTTTTGGCAGATGACTATTTCTTCTCACACATAAAGCTTTTCAACTCCTGAAATGGAGAGCTATTTACCGAGCATTTTTTATTTCCTTGGCATTGCTCCAATATCTGTTATAGAAGCAGAATATCAATTAATATAGCATATCAATCCTACATGTTCTCATCAGTGTAATTCAACTATCCTTCATTGTGTATTTCTTAAGTCTATTATGAATGTAAAATGCTAAAGTTGGGGCTGTCATTCATTGGAGCAATCCCCTGATTTTGTCTTGTACTTACCCTGCTGAATATGTCTGAAGTGTTTGTCAAAGAAGTGCAGTTAACAACCACTAAAGTGGGGGGTGGCATCCCAACCTGATCACATGTAGAGTCAACTTTTGAAATCAAATCATAAGAAACTCAGTTTTCATCCCTGACTGATAACATTTCCCACTAATGAAACAGATATCCTCACCTTTGTAACGTAGAACAAAGGTTCAAGATATAGAAATTTATTTATCAGATGACACGAATAAGTCCACTATATGCCTCAGTGGAATCTTCAAAACTAGAAAATAGAAATCTAATTAGAAAAGAAATATACCAAAGGACTATTTACCTACCTCTTTAGCCCATTCAATAGACAAAAAATTGACTTTCTCCAAAAGCAAAGGCTTCCCAGTTCTAGGACATCCACATACATACATGCTTCCAACTTTCTTTTTTTCTATACACATCTTACAGAACTCTAAGACTTTTTTGAGCTCTTCTTCATGGCATATTACAGTATGACAAATGCAAGGTAACTGCAAGAATTTGAGAGGAATCTGCAGAGAAAAATTGCAAACCCCTTCATGAGTGTAGTTTGAGCAACTAAAAGCAATATGCAAACTTCAACATGAAGAGAAGTAAATCAAAACCACAGAACTAGTTAAGATTCCTACATCTACAAGGAAGTGAGTCTATTTTAAGTAAAGGAGACCCAAATGCTGGTGGCAACATTGACATATTATCTTCCACGGTCTCTGGCACACTGATTCCTGAGAAAAAGGACCTTAATATCCCCGATCTTTCCTTTGGAAGAACACTCGGATCAGGCCCTAGGCGTTCTGTTGAGGTTATGACCAAGTCATCATCCGGTTTTTGTGGTTTTTCAGCGTTACCCACATTATTTTTTATCATTTTCATGGCGTTGGCATCATCAGAAGCAGCAACCTTGGCACAAATTTAGAAGCTCCAATACCATTGAATTTATGTGGCACTCCTCGCATTGTTGTACCCACATTATTCACAGGAACCGCATCTTTTAACAGTCCTCCCTGTCTTCCAATAAGAGGGGCACCCAATTCAACTCTTGTTTTCACGGCATTTTGAATTGTCTCGCCCCTTTTCACCAGGTACTGTGGAACCAGTTGTCGTCAATGCGTGCAACTCACCAGATCCACCACATCTGAGCCCAGGCGCCTATCCCTTAGTGAATCCAACCACTCAGCCACTCATGCGCAATGAAAAAAATAGGGCGAAACACTCTAAACCCTCCCTCCGACCCTGTAAATCCAGGCGAAATCTGCTCCAACAAAGAAAATCGGGGTCGAATATCATTTTTTTCATTTTTATGCGTTTTTTTTGGGTCGGCTAATATTTAATAATTAATTATTTTTAAAATAATTATTGGACTAATTTTATTAAACTATAGAAAATGGGTTTTATATAAAAAATTCGCCCTATTAAAATTTTAAATCCCTTAAAATTCGCCTTTGGGCTAAAATTCGCCCCTAAAATTTTCACTGCCTTTGGGCTAAAATTCTCCCCTAAAATTTTTGTTTTGGACTATGATCGGGCTCTCTGTTTCAAACCATGGGTTTTATTTCCCTGTCGAAGTTGAGTATTGCATTCATGGTTTATTTTATATGCGTATTGCATTTTTGTTAATGCATAGACAGATTGAGTGTGAGGAAGCAGTTCTCGTGAACTTCGCACAGACAAAGCTGGGATGAGGGATGAGGAAATCTAATCAGATTGCAGGTGCATTGAGGTCGAGCGAGAAGATGAAATATTTCAAACAAAGTCGGAAAGAATAGCGAAGGAGTGGCATAGAGAAAAAAAAGTGTTGCAGAGCGGCAACAACGGAAGAGGAAAGTTCGAACAAAGAACAAGAGATCAGTGTGGGCAAAAGAGGCAAGAAGAGCCATGAGAAGGACGGTTGAGATCCAATCGCAAATCCAAAGATGAAATATGGACGGTTAAGGTGAGTTGAGGAAGAGCGGACGCATGTCGGAAGGGCACAATTTCTCATCGACGATCGAAGAATTTAGGAGTTAAGAGTTTTCGCAAGTTAAATATTTTAACTCACGATGCGAAGTGGCACGGAAAAGAAGTTGCGCAGGCCATTGGATCATGCGGCAGATCAACGGCGGGCGTTCCGCAACTTCGCATTTCACAAATGATAGTGGATAATGTTTAAGTGTTCGCGATGTGATAAGGGACATCCACATGTCGACTTTACGCTAGAGCGCACTTCGCCAGTTTTGGGGTTTAGCGCATTTGGTAAAGAGTGAAGTTGCGGGCAGGCGAATGCGTTGAGTTGTGATTGGCTATCGGAGTGTGGGACCTGAGAGCTCCGATCGCGCGTATGTGTATGTGTTTTGGGTTATATGCACTATATTAGAAGTAACGTTGTTGATCGTATTCACGTATGTATGTACGTTAATTAACTCCGATATTTTGTATTCTGTTGTTTAAAGAAAAATGAATATATGTGGGTACTAACCCACCAGTCCACGATTATATGTTAATTTGCAGTCACGAATGCATCAATTGGTATCAGAGCAACAAGATCTGAGAGGCAGTGTGAAGGACTTTGAACTAAGAAAAGTTGAGAAAGATTTCTCATTGATTCTAATCGAGTGAACCTTAAGAGGTAAGACTATGGACTGAAGGCTTATGAAAAAACATAAGAGCTACAACAGCATGAATGAAGTAGTAGCACAGAAAATAAGGTAAGAATGTTTTGTTTCAGTTTTATTTTGGATTATGGAACTAACAAGTAAATTCTCACACTCAGAAGAAGAGCATAAGAGTTTAATAGAGGTAGCAGCATGAGTGAAAACATCTCAGCAAGAAGATTACAGCCTTTAAGGGCAGAGATGAAGGAAGCTTGCAATGGTTTTATAGGAGGAAGAAGAAGTGTGGTCAGAACCTAGTATTTCAGCTAAGGTTGAAATATAATAGGACAATAGTGATATAAAGTGCAGATGAGTTGTTAGGGTAAGCCTAGAAGGAACATAGAGGAGTGCTCAAGGAGGGTTCTAGATTGAGAACCAATGCTTTCCAAAAGACCAATCACAGAGGAAGTTTGGTGAGGTAATTTGTAGCAGGAGGGACTGTTACTGCAGAGGCTAGTGCAACTCATAAAGGGTGAAAGAACTCAAGAAGATGACTATTGAAAGTCATAGCAGAGGTTCAGGAGGCAACCACAAAGTGAATAATGAATATGCCAAGACAAATGTCATATGGAAGCATATGACTGATGAAGAATATAAGAGAGAAATAGCTGAGATGAGAACCCATCTTGATCTATTGATGGAGTTTCTATAGAGGAGTGAAGAAGACCAGAGGTGTGGATGATTTACGAGGAATAAATTGAAATGGCATGGGCTACAGATGAAGAGGGAGCATAGGTTGAATGCTCAAGAAGAAGAATCATTACTCAGAGCGGCAGAGTATGAAAAGAAAGTTCTTGCATATGAACTGGAGACAAGTACTACATTGGTTTCAAATATGAAAGAGGTTTGTTTCAGCTCACAAGGTGGATCAAAATGATTCCACAGAGGGAAGAAGAATAGATGACCACTAATGGTCATCTGAAAGGCTCAAGGAGGGGTCATAATAAAAAGAAAGAAATCAGCAGAGATGCCAATAAAATACTAAGCATGGAAAAGCTTGGTGTGGTATCTATAGACAGGTTGATGGAGTCAACTTGTAGAGATGAATTTTTGATAGTCCATGATGAACAAAGAGGAGTTCATAAAGGAAAGAAGACTATGGCTACTAATGGTCATATTAAAGTTTCTAAGGCAGATTATGAAAGATCAAGAAAGGATAAACTTGATAGAGAATTAACTGAGATAAAAGAGCAACTAGAAGTGTTGAGAGAATTCATACAAGGGAATGTGGAACACCAAAGGTATGGTTGGGTTCTTCGGAAGAAAAGATTCAAGTGGAGTCAGTTACAGAGCATGCTAAGATCTAATACAAGAATTCATCTAGAATAAGAACTCAGAAAGGCTGAGTTGAAGCATAGAACGTATACTGGGGAAAAGGTTTACTTATGTGAACATGAGCAAGGGTCTATTCTTGGTGATAAAAGTAATAAGGATGAAGGTATGAGACTAGCTGATGGTTTCGTGGATCCTTGGAAGGATGAGAACTAGAAAAAATATTTGACGTTTGAGACAACAAGAGAGGCTATGGATCCTTATGGTTTTTAAACAAATGACTATTGTATGTATGCAGGTGAAATAGGTAAAGAAATAAAATTTGTTGATGTTGTCATAAAGGATGAAGGAGGAGGACAAAATTTGAATTATGTTCAAGAAGGAAATGAGACAAGTGAGTCCCATGTACATGCACATGTACAATTAAGTGTAAGCAATGATTTCCAGCCTATTGTGAAAGCTAAAAACAAGGATGACTTGGCTTATGATGATGGCCAAGAACAGAAAGAGGCAAAAGATGATATCAAGCATTCGTATTTTATGCTTGAGAAAACTGAAAAGAAGACTAGTGAAGACTTTCTGAGTCATGAAAGAGACTTATAACAACAAGAGAAAGATTTGGTGATTGAGTCATAAAATAAGACCACTGGGTTTGTGAGTTTAATGCTGACAATTTGAATGTGTTTGCAGGTTGTGTAGAAGACAATCCATCCCTTGGAATTGTCTCAAGTAAAGTGGAAGTTTATCTAGCAAAGTATAATGAGGACGAAAATTTTCAAGCAAGGTATGATGAAGAGTGTCTTTTTGATGAAGATCAAGTTGAGTTGTTGCAGCAGAAGGAATTGATAAGTTCCTTATTTAATGAAGGGAGCAAATTTAATGGATATGAAGTAGTAATGCCTCATGAGATGAAACTTGTTCTTGATAAGGACAAAGAGGAATTGGCTTGCTTAAATAGCCAAAGGAAGATTGTTGGATGAGTCAATTTTGTCTTATGTTGAGGAACCTACTATTGGTGAGAACAAGGAGAAGTTGGTTTTCATAAATGATCAGAAGGAGACTCTAGGATAGTCACTTGAAGTTGTCATAGAGATGGAAAATCAGAATTCTCTTCTGATAAATAATGAAGAAGCAGCATCACAGAGAAATTGGACTTGTGAAAAAGAGGAAGATAATAATGAGAATGAAGGTGAAACAAATATGTCACATGTTGAAGAAAATCAGTCCTAGAACTTAATGAAGTAGAATTGACTACTAGAGTTAGTCGAGGAGCTGAAGGACATCTTTTGAATGTTGTCAAGGAAGAGGAAGAAGGATATGTTTGAATTGATGAACAAAATAGTGATGATGTGCTTGAGAGGGATCAATTAGAAAGTGAAATATTGAAGTGGTTGTTGGAATAATTTGAGTATGAGGAAGGGATTGCAATCATTGATAGAAGAATGTCTCAAGTTTTGGCTGAGACAGAAGCAGATACTAGTTTCCAAAACTTAATTATGTTAACTAGTATACATGAAATAGTGAATAAATATATTACTGTAGTCAGAGAATTAGAAGGAAATTTACCTTTTGACAGTAAATTTGCAAACAAGGAAAAGAAGAAGGATGTTGCAGAGGGAGATATCCTCAGGGATATTCAAGAAGTTGGGTGGCAGCAATGTTCGGAGTAATGTTTAGTAATGTGTAGATGAATTATGGGAGTTAATGTAACCACCTAAGAGAGTTGCAACAAAGTGAAGAAAGCAATCCACTGTGGAACTGTTTGGAAAGTTAAGAACAGTGAAGGTAGAAGCAGTGGAGCACTACATCACAAAGTATGAAAGCCTGGAAGATTACAGCTAAAGAATGGGGAAGACAATGCAGCTTATGGAAAGCAGCAAAACAGAGTTTGGGATTCTGGAAGATCCAAACATTGAAGACACGTGACCAAGAGGTCATGAATTCTTTTACCTCGGGAGTCTGATGCAGGAGCATTAAGGCAGAGTCAACAATGCGACAAACTGGTCACATGTTGTGGCTTGGGAAGAGGACTAGCAGTCCTAATAAATTGAAGAATTTATTTTTAAATTATTTTTGTTTAAAGATAATTTGGGATAATAGAGCCATTGTAATATGTAGGTTAAAATAATAGTTAGATTAGGATTAGTTAGGCATTTAGTTGAATAAAATTTTTTGAAACTGAATAACAGTTTCTCAACCATGTGGGGATTTTGGGGGAAAAGGCATAAAGTAAAACAAAATCCATCATTTTGGGGTTCTGCCTTCCATAGAGAAAAAGATAAAACTAGGGGGAAATAAGTATGAGAGAGGGTTGTACAGAGAGTAGAAATAGAATTTAAAAACCATCCATCCCAAGGTTCGGTTATGTTTATTTTCTTTATAAATAAATTCCAAGTGTTTTGGACTGTGATCGGGCTCTCTGTTTCAACCCGTGGATTTTCTTTCCCTGTCAAAGTTTAGTATTGCATTCATGTGTTATTTTATATGTGTATTGCATTTCTGTTAATGCATAGACATATTGAGTGTGAGGAAGCAGTTCCTCTGAGCTTCGCACAAGAAAATTTGGGATGAGAGATGAGGAAATCTAATCAGATTACAGGCGCAGTGAGGCCGAGTGGGAAGATGAAAGATTCTAAAAAAATTCGAAATGAATAGCAAAGGAGTGGCGTGGAGAAAAAAAAGTGTTGCAGAACGGCAACAACGGAAGAGGAAAGTTCGAACAAAGAAAAGGAGATCAGTGCAGGCAGAAGAGGCAAGAAGAACCGTGAGAAGGATGGCTGCGATTCAATCGTAGATACAAAGATGAAAGATGGACAGTTAAGATGAGTTGAGGAAGAGAGGACGCATTTTGACAAGGTGTAGTTTCAAATCAACAATTGAAGAATTTAGGAGTTAAGAGTTTTCGCAAGTTAGAGATTTTAACTCTCGATGCGAGGTGGCATGGAGGAGAAGTTACGCAGGCCATTGGATCATGCGGAAAATCAACGATGGGCGTTGGACCACAAATTCGCATTTCGAAAATGATAGTGGATAATGTTTAAGTGTTCGTGATGTGACAAGGGACAACCGTGTGTCAGTTTTACGCCACAACGCACTTCGCCAGTTTTTAGGTTTAGTGCATTTGGTAAAGAGTGAAGTTGCGAGCAGGTGAATGCGATGAGTTGTGATTGGCTATCGGAGTGTGGGACCCAAGAGCTCCGATCGCGCATATGTGTATGTGTTTTGGGTTATATGCACTATATTAGAAGTAACGTTGTTGATCGTATTCGCGTATGTATGTATGTTAATTAACTCCGATATTTTTTATTCCGCTGTGTAAAGAAAAAGGAATATATGTGGGTCCTAACCCATCAGTCCACGATTATATGTTAATTTGCAGCCACGGCTGCATCAAATGCTTTCAAGGGATGTGGGAAAGATACTTTCTCCACAGGAAGTACTGAGTGAGTAAAATCGTTGCATTGGTGAGCATTAAATATTTTGTATGTGTAATCTCTTTTTTCTGTTCAGATGTAAGTATAGCTATATGAATGTATTGACCATATTTTCATCTACGACTGCAGGCCACCCTTGGATCAAGTTAATGATTGCAACGAGCATCCCAAAGGGAAAATATTTTTCCTTGTTGTCAAGGGTGAATGCTTAGAAGAATCCCCACTTCCATTATCTCCATCTAAAAGAGAGAGAAGAGCACAGTTTGGAAGTTCAATTCCAACAAAGTATGAAGAAGATGAATCTTTGTTCGGGCCTTTGCAGGGTTTCCCACGTCCAAGACAACCAGAGATTAATATGCAAGAAACAAGGACATATGGCATTGTAGATGCTCTTGCAGCTGCTATTTCATAGATAAGATTATCTGAGCCCAAAAGGAGCAGACTGTGCATTCCTACATTCCCTGTTCCCCTACAGTGCTTGTCTACCTTAAAATGGAGCTTGTGTACAACATTTTGAAAGCATGCCGTTGTTGACTTCTAATCATTAATTATTCTTCTTGCAGCTTACGATGTTGATAATGGATGAGTGACTAACAACATGATTTCATTGATCCATTCACTAACTAATGGAAGCTAAAGACAAAAATATCTTAATATGAAATGAGTCCATTGCTTTTGCCAATTTAAGTTGTGCCATGCTGTTTGTGCTCACCAAATATGTACAATATTTGAATGGTTTGTTTGGATATCTATATATATCTTTCCCTTAGTGAAGTTGGAAAAATGAAAGATATCATAATTTCATTTTATTTATTACTTTGTACATATTATTCCTCGATAAAGCTGAAAAAAATGCAAAATATTAGAATTGAATTTTGTTATTTACTTGACATGATTATGCTTTATAGCCCTTTTGTATCTTATTTAACAATTAATTATGCTTATTTCCACTATAATTCGTCATAAAGTATTGTGTTGTTGGCAAGAAAGTGTAAATTTTGATGTAGAAGATATCGCTTTTTTCACTTCTTTGCTGTTGAAATACATAAACAGAATTGGGTTCATAAGATATGAAAAAACGTTTTTTGTTAGTTTTTTTTGTACTAGATAAGATAATATTATCAGAGAAACTATATCTTGATGAGTTTTTGTGGTTGGAAAACATCTCTATAGACATTGAGGGTTTCAAAATCCTTTTTCCATTGTAGCTCTGCAACCCTTGTGTATGCACTCACTAGACGAGAAATTCATATATTCATATTTAGCAATGGTAGTTTTCAAAAAGAATAAAAATCTTGGGGACTTGGTCCTAGAGCTGGATGGATATTTTCTCAAGGCCTTTAAAGGAGGTGAAGAGGTTTGGAAGTTTCTAGATGCAAGGAAGGCCTTTCTGGATCATAATTTTGGCAAGTCTAAGAGTAAGATATCCATCACTCTAAATTCCACTTCTATATGTATTATGCAGCATGCTCTGTAGTTCTCTGTTCCATTGAGTTTTATTCACCCAAAGACATTAATAGGACTTCTTTCTATCCTAATCTCATTACTCTCTATAGTGTGAAGAAGCTGGGATAATTCCATTGCTCTCTATAGTGTGAATGTTGAAGAATGTAACTAGGTTCGGTCTTCATAAATGTATTTGAGTCATCATGTAATGTACTTGTCAAAAGAATGATATTTTTATTATTATTATTGTTATAATGACTTATTAAAGCATGGGTTTCACGCTTGGGTCATCTTTTATTAGTCAAAGTTCCCGTTGTGGACCGCTATAATTTATATTGAGTCATTGGAGTCATTGTACATTTTATAAGATCCTTCTTGGGCTTTTGAATCATGAAAAATAATTATTTTTGAGTCAAAAATGAATTTTTTCACCTCCACACCAAGTCAGTCCTTGATGAAGTCGGCCTGAAAGAGAGCAATTCGACCCACAAGAAGCCTATATATACAATTGTAGTTCGATATATTTGCTCATCCACTCAACAAGTTCGTTACACATAAGAAGTAGTGCAGTAAAAAGTGCAAAGTGCAGGAAGAAGGAAAGGTGTAAGATTGAAGTTTTTGGGCTCTCTCTCTCTCTCTCTCTTTTCTGTGAAGTTACTGGGTAGTTGCAGGATCAAAGTTGTTGGAGTTGCAGGGTCGAAGTTTTTCTATTGCAGTAGGTCGAATTTTTATAAGGGAAGTTGTTGGGGTCAAAGTGTTGTTGTTGCATAAGTCAGAGTGTTGTATAGATTGAAGTGTTTCATAGGTCGAAGTAGTTGTTGTTGCATAGATCGAAGTTTTGCTGCTACAAGGTCAAAGATCTAGATCAAAGTTGTTGGAAGGAAGGGTTGACTTGGTGGTTGGAGGAAGTTTGTGTCTAGGGTGAAGATTCTAGGATTATCTTAGGAAAACTATTGAAGGAAGAGATTTTGACTGAGTTTTCCCCTAGATAGGGGGTTTTCCCTGGCAGAGTGCCTACATATTGTGTCTCTTGTTTTGTGACCTTAATATACACATAATTTAGTAATTGCTTGATGAAAGATAATGTAACAAAGAAGTAAAAGAAGGCAACATAATTCACAAGTAATTATCAGGAAAGAGGAATCTAATACCTAAGTCTACCTGTATTGATTTCTCAACATGGTATTAAAGCTAAGGTCAAGAAAGATTGAAGATCACTCTGTTGGCTCAAAGGAAATTTTTACTCCCTCTATGATAAGCTATATGAGATTGGGATTCATTAATGCATGAAGCTAGATCAAGAAGATCTTCTACTACTTATTCAACATGGCCAAAATTCAAGGGTTTTTGGCTGCACTTACAGGTTCACTTAATGATGATAATGCATGGATTATTGACACTGGACCATCAAGGCATATGACAGGGAAGAGTAAAAAACTTCACACTCTATAAAAGGAACCATCTTCTCATGCAGTGGAATTGGGAGACAACAAAATCTATGTCGTTAGAGGTCTGAGATCAACATCTTTGAAGTTAGAGAATGGAGCTAAGCTACATCTCAACGATATACTATATGTTCCAGGTTTGAAAAAGAATTTGCTTTAAATTTCTTGCTTAGAAGATAAAGGGGGTAGATTTTCTTTTGTTGAGGGAAAGTTTTTGGTTTGGGAAAAAGATTCAAGTATCGATAAAGCTAGGGTTATTGGAGTTCGTGAAAGAAGCTTATATATAGTCATAACACCATCTCCTCAAGCTTTAGTTCATATGGAAATCAATCCCATTGAGCTATGCCATAGAAGATATGGCCATATACACTACAAGGTCATTCCCACTCTTAATCAACTGGTTCATGGCATCCCCAATATCAAAGAATATCATGAAGGAGTTTGCAAGGGATGTTCTTTGTATAAACATGCAAGAAAGCCATTTGCAAATAGTGAAACAAGATCTAAAGAAATATTAGACCTCATTCATTCTAATGTGTGTGGGCCTATGTCTGACAAATCACTTAGAGGTCAACTTTACTATGTAGCATTCATTGATGGTCACTCTAGAATGACATGGCTATACCTTCTCAAGAAAAAGGATGAAGTATTTGAAAATTTCAAGGAGTTTATATCTGAAGTGGAAACCCTAACTGGGAGAAAAATTAAGACTTTGAGATTCGACAATGGTGGGGAATACACTTCTAAAGAATTGATTGCATATTGTAAAGAAAAAAGAATTAAGAGGGAGCTCATTGTTCCCTACTATCCCGAACAAAATGGAGTGGCCAAAAAAAAAACTAAATTATACTTATTATTGGTATTATTATGCATTTCATAGCAAGTATTATGCATTTGGTAAAAATTTGACCACCTATGAGTTTGGTCAAATAAAACAAATAATTTTCAATTTTATAAAGTGAAACTTTTGAGATAATTTTTTTATTTATTACAAAAAAAATTAATAGCATTTATTTGTAATACTATTGGTTCAAATTTTAAAGAACTTATTGGAAATTGCCTAGTAATTTGTGTATGGTAATAACACTTGGAATTTAATGTTGTCAGATCATATCAACCTTTCTCCTTGATAGTTGTACATTATTAATTTGAAATTGTAGTTAAAAAGGAATAACACGGGCTCTCAATCATTAAACCCATTCAAAAATGTAGATAGAGTGTCTTCCACCCATCACATATTTAGGAAGGCCTTTTTTAGGGTAGGTTCAACTATTTTTCTACACTCCACTCAATGTTTCTTTTACAAGTTATAATTATTGTATCCCTCCGAGATTTGAATAGTAAACTAACAATAGTATTTTATTATCGTCTTTTGTATATTCGACATTCCAATTTTGGTCGGGAGACCGATGCCAAACTCTTGAAAATATATAAAATCTCAAGATATTTTCCCAAATCCCTTTAAGAAAATTATAAAAAAAAATGGTGTCCAAATGCTAAAAACATGTGAAACGTATCCTGTTATAATTTATATTTCTACCTTTCGACCTTTAGGTTTTTACATGTTAAAAACATAATTTATACATCATAAATTTAATTATATCAAATATGATAGTACAAATTCCAAAAATTATCTATTCAAAAATCATTTATACATCATAAATTCAATTATCAAATATGATTATACACTAAACTATTCTATAAATTTATCATTTTAATTTTTATATATTTCTAAATATATAAATATTAAAATCTCATTTATATTAATTAAATAAATATTTAAAAAAAATTCTTATTAAAATCAAAATTTTAATATTAATGTAAGAACTATATCTATGTAGTAGTTTGCAATTTTTTTCATAATTTTAATATTGATGTAAGAACTATGTCTATGTAATATTTTGCAATTTTTTTCATAATTTTATTTTTCATTAATTTTTATTAAAGGTAAAATTAAAGATAATTTTTTTTTAAAAATGAACTGTATATTAATTGGTGATTTTCAATATGTTTTTTAGTAAATTAGGATTTTCTATGAGAGGTTGCGCTCATGTCATATTTCTTTCTGATTGCAATCGTTTTTTATTCTCCTTGTAGTTCACATGAGTTTTTTTTGTCGGTCAAAGTCTAATTTATATTATATTTTCAAAATTTATATTATAAGACAATATTGTTGTGATACATCTGAGCAACCCGAGTTTCAAAAAATACCATACTTGTCTCGGGTGCATGCCAAGGCAAACAGTGCCACTGTTTATCTCCGGCAGCAAAAAACAAGCAGATACAAATCTTCAAGCAGGAGGATTTGGAGGGGCTGCTGGTGGCCCTGCAAAGAAACCTGGACGATTATGAACATGGTAGTCGATGTGCTCGATTTGTATTTCTAGTTCTTGGATGTGGTCGTGGGAGCGCTGCAGCTGATGGCGCAGACTCTCCAGAGCATCTAGAGTTTCATTTTTCATATGTTGAATATCATTAATGTAAGTGATGACCTCGTTACGTTATTCATACTTATGTTCTCTCATGTTTTTCAGATTGAGCTGGATTTGTTTCAATTGAACTGAAATCTCATCCAGGATGATCAGAGCGTCAACATGACCAGGAAATCGAGCTGGGGAGACCGCCATGGCAGTCAGGGAATGATGACTCTCGGTGGATTCTGAGTCTGGGCTCAGGCCCCTGTTTGGCCTATGCTCCTCCATCTCGCGACCAATTCCTCCTCTGCATGCATGTCAACGTTGTTGTGGCATGAACTATCCATTCCCACACCCTACTGCTTCCCAGTTATAAGTCCAGTAGAGGGCAATCACACATACCACTTCTTTTCGTCCAACCACCAACACTCACAAACTCACAAGACACTACTGCCGCCCCGAGTATCTAATCTCCGCTTCTTCCACTAGCAGAGCGGAGCCTCCACCTGCATATACACCAGGCTACTATTGGGCCGAAGTGGCCTCTGAGCCCGCACCAACACTGCTTCTTGGACGTCTCCATTGTCCTCACAACCCTCGTCCCCTCAGCAGTCCGAGAATTCCATAATATAAATGCCCATTTGGGCACCTTCCTCGCCACCAACCTAACCATTATCACCACCTCTGCAATCCTCTACTCCTCGAACCCTAGGCTACCAGGATCCCACAGGCATCTATGCCACCATCCAAACTCATTGTATCCCTCTTCTGCCCACACACTCCTGGTAATCGAAGCTCAAGACATAGCTTGAGTGCCAACGTTGCTACATAGGGTGATACCTCCTCGTAGATTTTCACCATCGCCCAGACCTGCATAATATCATTTTCCTCATCCGAAGGCTGGATAATTTCATGCCTCTTCTCATCCCAAGGTGCCATAATTTCGTTCATGCGAGGGGGTTTTAATGTTACTCGGTGACGCGTGTCATTAGGCTTGTCCGGCCCGCACATATCGTCCCCACTTGGCCATATAATTCGACACCCCTATCAGGGACTTCAAGACCTACATCCATGAGGGATTGCAAGGTTTGAATTTCACCTGGTTCAAGGTCCGCTTTGGAGAGGAGCTCCGTCCAGGCACCGCGGAACTCACGCACCAGGTCAATCATTCCTTTATTTTCCAACTAGTCAGCAACCCTATTCCCTGAGCGCGACACATGAATTGTGGTGACATATTCAAATAAACTAAGGGATCTACGAATATGAGAAAGATGGGCTTCTAAATTCTAGATCTTCGTAAATTTATAAGGATCAGATCCATTCATGATTTTCGGAGTCATATCCAGAATGAGACGGGAATCCCCTACAATGCGAATCTATTTATAGATGAGATGTAAGGCCAAGATTAGTCCAGCTTCAAGCCTTGATAACTCAGCTACATTGTTTGTCATGGTTCCACTAGATCCTACATAGGCATCCCATGGGATCCATGAGGCTTCACGCAGGATGCCACCATAACCAGCCGAGTCGGGATTCCCTTTAGATTCTCCATCAAAATTTAATTGAATGCATCCTTGCGAAGGAGAGGAAAATACAAAAGAGGTGTGAGGGGGGGGAGGTTTGCCTTTCATAGGTCTGGGGTGAACCATCATCAGAGAGAGGTTCAAAAGGGCAAGGATTCTAGTTTCTTGAGGGTTTTCTTCCCAATCAGGTGGGTCCCAAGACTCTACTAGGATGGCTTCTCGAATGTTAGTTAAGGTTCGAGACCAAATGAGAGAAGCTGAGGGAGTATGGTCTTCAAAAATAATGTGATTCCTTCCTTTCCAGATGTTCCACATAAATATTCTTGGGACTAACCACTAAGCTCTGCTTACCACCGGACTCGCAAACCATTGAATTGGCCATTCTTCTAACATGGATTTGGTGTCGGCTATAGGTAGATCAGCTAGGCTGAATATGGCATAAGATTGAACCTAGACTTCTCTAGTGGTGGGGCATTCAGCAAGGAGATGTTGTTGTGTTTCTTCCTCTTGCCTACAGAGTGAGCACATGGAAGGACCTATGAAACCCCGCTTGATGAGGCAATCCCATGCCAACACTCATTTATCCACAACCTACCACAGGAAGTACAACACTTTCGGCCATAGGTTTCTTGTCCAAATCCTTTTCCAAAGAAGATTATTTTGTTGGGGCGAGACTAGTGCGCGGAGCAGATAGGCTTCCTTGATGGAGAATCCCCATGTCATCGAAACCCATCTGAGGTTTCCCTGATCATTGGAGAAATGGATTTTCTGTTGCTACAAGTACCTAGCTAGGTGCTCACCCATCGGCTGAGGAATTGCTGGGGCCCAATTCTCTGTTTTTTTCTAGTGACGCCAACCATGGTCATCAGGGTGAGTTTTCTAGTAATCCACCACCTTAGTGGCTGAGATCGATTGAAAGATTGGCATGAGATTGATCATAGAATGATCTTGGGATAACCGAGGGGGATTTTTGCCAAGATTCTTGCCAGAATCTTGATGTCCGTCCATTGTTGACTTCCCAAAAGAAGTGATCCCGAATTAAATCCCTGTTGGCATTTGCCAAATTCCAAATAGCTGATCCATTGCTAGGGAGAGGCTCTTGAAGTAGCTCCTCATCTGTCTTCCCCTGTCCATATTTTTGGGACTATATTACCTTCCAGAGCTCAAGTCTGCCTTTTATCCATCTCCACCAGATTTTAGCCCCAAGGATGGCATTAAGGACGACTGGATCTCTTAAGCTTAGTCCTCCCATCAATTTTGGTAAACATAGCTTGGGCCAGGCTACTAGGGGCCATTTTCTGTCATCAAAAGGGCCACCCCACAGAATTTTCTAAACAAAGCTATTAGGTCTGAGTATACACATTTGGGTAGAAGAAGGGTTGAGAGCTGATAGAGAGGCATTGCTTGTAGGATATATTTTAGGAGCGTCTCTCTCCCAACGAGGTTGAGAACACAAAAGGTCCAATTGGAGATCTTGTTGGATAATTTGGCATAAATATCTTTCTATGGAGCTATGCGAAGTGGGTTGAAGATGATGGGGACTCCAAGATATTTAGAGGGAAGAGATCTAAATTTAAAGCCCAGGATTCTAGCCAAGCACGCTTGGATAGGTCAAGGAGTATGAAAGAAATATATATTTGACTTGAGTTTATTAAGGAGCATACTTGATGCCTCTTGGAAATGTTCTAGGATGGTGTTTATCTAAGATGCTTCCTTCAGTTTTGCTTTCCCAAACAAGAGGTTTTCATTACCAAACTACGGATGAGTCATATCCACATTGGTGCCCAGAAAATGGAGACCTGTCAAAAGGTTGGATTGCTTGGTTTCCTCGATCATTCTTCCCAAACCTTCCACTGTTATAATGAAAAGAAAAGGGGATACAGGATCTCCTTGCCGGATGCCCTGGGATGATTGAAAAGTGGATGAGGGCGTGCCATTAACAAGGATAGAGAAAAATGGCATGGAGAGCATAGATTTGATCCACTGAATCCATTTTGCTGCAAAGCCAAGGACCTATAGTACTTTCAGTATATACTCCTAGCTCAAGAAATCATAGGCTTTCGATAGATCAAGCTTGAGAAGCATCCCTCTAGTATTATTATCCTTCATGGAATGTATGGTTTCATGTGCAGAGAAAATCCCATCCAGTATTCGGTGGCTGATCCAAGTGGATATTGGTGGCCACCCACCTATTCCATTTGGACCCCTACCATCAGTTCTTTCAATTTTTTTCTTTCAGCACAACTTACTATTTTTAACAGGTTTTCGGGTCCTGAAATTCCAGAGCCATTTTGAGGCCCTAATGACCCAGGTGGATATTGGTGGCCACCCACCTATTCCATTTTAACCCCCACCATCAATTCTTTCAGTTTTTCAGTTTTAGCACAACTTACTATTTTTAACAGTTTTTTGGGTCTTGAAATTCCGGAGCGGTTTTGAGGCCCTAAACGACGTTTTTTTGGAAAACCGAAAATCAATATAGCTCACTCAAAAGTTGTATTCCTCAGATAGATATTTCTAACGAGGTATTGAGTGCATCAAACAGAGATCGTATGCCAAAGTTACGTCCTCAGGAAGATTGATGTACTAATTTACCCAAACGAGACCCACAGTTTTGGCGCTTCATCTCCTAGGGTTAGCTTTTTGGATGTTTAGGAATCTTCATTGTTTCTCAACAATAAATAGGCCTTCGGGCCTCATTTTAATGCATTTCATAGGCCTGTAGCCACCACATCTCTTCTTAGAGATACGCTACCAGCGCCCTAGCTAGTTTATTTCCATCATGTTTGTAAGCACATTTATGTTATTTGATAATAATGAAATGAAACATTCTTTTTGCTACATCTTCGTGTTTATGTTTATTTCCGTGTATTATTGTGTTCTTGCATAAATATTGATCAGTGGTATCAAAGCAGTCTGCTCTTTCTCTATTTTTATTTTCATGTCCCCGACAAGGTCAGGGTATAAGGAATTAGGGCTCGATCTGGTTGAACCCTTGCAAGATCAGCCTCATAAACCCTGACGACCTCCCATGGTGGAAGAAAAGAGAGACGAGGGAGCAGGAGATCCTATCAAAATATTTCTTGAGGAGGCACTCGAGAAACATAGGAACGCGATGATGGATAACTTTTCCCATATCCTTCAACGACTATCCACCGGGGACACATCTACATCCAACAGCCACTTTGGAGGCGCCTCTCCTTTCAAGGTACAAGTCAACTTTGACATTCCTCTATTTGAAGGCCAGATAGATGCAGACGTTGTAGATAGATGGTTGAATTTTCTGGAAGGGTATTTCTCGGTCCATGATTTATCCGACCGAGAAAATATTATTTTTGCACTCCTCAAAGCCACTCCCCATGTCAAAGATTGGTGGGAAACCAACTACGAGCAAAAGAACGAGAGGGAACCCTATATGTTCTCAGCCGCACCCACTTGGAATTCATTCCAAGATGGCATCAAGGAACAATATTACCCTGTGGGGAGCCACGAGGACAAGTACATCCAATGGACCACACTGTGGCAACAAAGGGATCAATATGTGCATGAACTGACGAATATGTTCCATACCCTATGCACAAAGCTGGGTATTAAAGATTTAGAGAGACATTTGGTGCTCAAGTATTGCAACTATCTGCACAAATACATTCAGGAGGAAATGGAGTTCTACGACATTACATTGTTTAGCATGGCATATCGTTATGCCACTAAGATCAAGCAGAAATTTAAGCATACGAAGTGAGACTTTAGATCCGCGAATTTGAAGCTAGGGAAAGGTTCCCTTGAACCACATAACAAGGGGTAAGGCCAAAGCGGGGCGACTCAGAAAAAAACCACAAATCCAAAGAAGGGCACGGGGAAGTGGTGTGAATTTCATAATAACCCCACTTACAACACAAACGAGTGTCGGGCCAAATAGTCGTTGGTGGCCGAACTAAATGCACCTGAATCAGATGCATGTCCCGATCCTGAGTCAGAACTAGAGAAGGGAAATGACAAAGGGAAGGAGATCATTGATGTGGATCCCAATGCCATTGTTTCCACCACCAAGATCCATGGGGAGGATCCCGAGGATCCAGAGGAGGGGGAGCGCCTCTTCCATTCATAGATGTGGGTGAAGGGTTCTCCATTGCAATTCCTTGTCGATAGCGGAAGCCAAAAGAACCTCATTTCAACAAAGGTCGTGAAGCGGCTCGGCATACTGACCATAGCACACCCACAGTCGTATACCATTTGGTGGCTTCACGAAGGAAGAGATCTCCACGTCCGCTAGCAATTCCACCTTTCGTACAACATCAAGCCATTCACAGATGAGGTATTGTGTGATGTTGCTCCTCTTGATGTGTCTGATGTATTATTTGGCCAACCATACTTGTGGAGGCGACATGATGTGTATGAGTCTAGGCCTTGTGCTCTTATTATTACTTTTGGAAATAAATTGTACAGGATACTAGAGGTAGTACCGCCTCCTGCCATCTCTTTGACTACTGCAAAACAACGCAGTAAGATTGTTTCCCAAACCAGGAAATTTATTTGCATTACCATTCGCCCACAAGGAAAGAAGAAGATTGTGGACACAACCTCGAAACAAGGCTCCCCTATACCGCAGCAGCAGATGGATAAAGGCACGGAGGAATACGAGGAAATTTTTTCCTTGCCCATAGAGGTTCCTCTACACTGTCAGGTCAAGCACTCCATTGACCTGACCCATAGAAAATTTTAGGGGCGAATTTTCGCCCATGGGCGAAATTAAAGGGTTTTAAATTTTTATTGAGTGAATTTTTTGTATCATAGTATATTATTTCATTATTTGAAATCGCCCCAAATTTATTTTACGAAAAAATTACGTCTAGAGGTTAGCCCACCTTATTTTAAGGGAGAGGGTAAAAAAAGTAAATTTATATTTCAAATCGCCCCAAATGTATTTTATAAAAAAATTAATTCTAGAGGTTATCCCACCTTATTTTAAGGGAGAGGGGGAATTAAAACAACTTCTATACATCTTAACTCTAAATCTACTGGATCAAATCTCCTTTCACTCTAAAGAGGTTTGCATCTTAAGAGATTTGATCCCTTTGGGCAAAAAAAATAAAAAATAAATAAATAACGTTAAAATAAAAATAATTTCATGGTATTTACCCATGGTATTGAAACATGGTATGAGAACCCATGGTATTTTCCCAAGGTATTCATGTGGAACATAAAATATTTAAAGGGTAAAATTAAACCAACCTAGATCCATCTTAACTTAGGAGTCTACCAAGCCGAGAGAGATATCAAATAGCTTGTGACACAAACCTATTTTCACTGAGTGAAAAAAAAATTGAACCCTTTTGAGGTTTGGTGGATCCAAAGTTAAAATGGATTTACACTGGTCACATTTTGTAAGCCTAGATGATGCTTCAGAAGTGGGTATTTTTTTATGTCATACATTCCTAGATGAGGCTTTAGAAGTGGGTATGTTTTTTATGTTATACATTTTATTTTAAAATATTGTTAGGAGGGGTAAATAATTTATTTCCCCATTAAGCTAGAGATTTAAAGATAATAGGTCAATTGAATTATGGATTTTGTGAATTTTAGATGATGTTTATCTAAATAGTTGTTTTATTTATCTAAGTGAGTTATAGCTTAGTGAGAATATTTTAGTATTTTTATGTATCAATGCTTCAAATTAAAAATCACTTGGACTATTCTTCCAACACTATAATGTGTGGAAAATTCTGATATCTCGAGAGTAGATATTTTTTTAACAAAATATTCTTGTAATTTGCTCAGAATGTTCGATTTCATGGAATATTTTCCTTCCTCCATGGAATTCCTGCAAGACGAGACTCCTCCTTTAACTGAGTCTCATGAGTAGGAGACTCTTCTCTGGGAAAGGATTCATCTTAACTTCAGTAAGTTCAAGTGACCTTTACTTTCATTTTAATACCTTTATTGACAATATCTAATATCAACACGTTGAACATCATTTTAGCAAAATCTTATTGAAATTTAAACTAAAATGTTATATTTTCTAAAAAATAAATCTAATTAAAAATGAAACTTTGAAATTTTATTTTTAGCAATGACACATTGTTTTTCACCCTAATCTCTTCAAAGTTTAAGTGCATTGGCTTCAATATTTGCAGGTATACATTTTTTTTTTACTTTTAATTTAGATGAAACTCATAAAAGGAAATGCTAAAAGTGATATGAAGGGTTGTTTAAAAATGATATCATCATAAAAAATTTCTATGATGGGTAGGAGGACCTGTCAAATTTAACCCTGAAGCCATGGATTTTTAACCTTCATAATTTCGGAATAAGTCTAGGTGTGTTATTAACTTTTTTTTACTTGATTCTTAGTTTATTTTAATTAAGTATGAAAACATTTTCTTGAGAAGTAAATGATCTCTAATTATTTTATATTTTTATTTTTTTTATGAAAATTATGAAAACATTTCCTTTGAAAGTAAGAAAATGGTGATTCTACACACGTATTTTTTTTATGAAAATTATGAAACACAATTCTAGCTATTTTTCATTTCTTGAAATGTATCTTAAAATACATACAAAGCTAGATTCTACAATTCCAAAAAAATTACTCAAAAACTAAAAAGTGATTTTATCATAAATAATAAAAAAAGAAACAAAAAAAAATTATGGGTTCAAAATTAACACACGGGTTACTTTTAATTCAAATAAAATATAACCTCAATCCAACACATAAAGTTATCTGAAAAAATTTCAAAAATAAAATAAAATATTTTAACCAATTCCACTAAAATTTGTAAGGAAAATATCTAATACTTTTAACACATAACCTTAATCTTATAAAAAAAACAAAATAATACAATCACAAAAGAACACCGAGTTTCAAAAAACTAACCCTATTTGAGGTTTTGGCCACTTCTACCTAATTTGATAACCAACATGGGAGGGAATGCCACATTGTCCTTCCAATAAAAAAACATCCAATACCATCGAAAATTCTGTTATTAATAGTTTTAGAGGTTATTACATTAACAAGCATGAATTTTTAAGGAATAATATTCCAAATACAACGACAATCTTATCATTCATACAGACACATTCTTAAATTTAAAGGAATTACTGGACAAACGTTTCAAGATTGCATACAAAACTTCCCAGTTACTGCAGGATCAAACGTAGGCATAAACTTAGTAATGAAGTTGTTCAGTTACACAAGAGATATAAGTTATTACAAAATCAAACGTAGGCATAAATTCAATAACGAAGTTGTCAAGTTACATAAGAGATCTATGATAATACATAATCTTTGAATAGCCGCATACTAAAGATTCACTGAATAAGGAAAAAATGAGATAGCTTTAATTATCCGAGTCTTCACCACCTTCCTTGTATCTGAATATCTGTAGTATGAAGAGTGAGTTACCCATCACCTCCCTTTCTTTTTAGCGTTGGTGGCCTTAGGTTCCCATCTGGGTGCAGAGGGAACAATTCGAGCAATTCTCCCCTCTTTTCATATTCTGTTGGAATTGCAAGTCCCTGCTCATTAAATAAAATGTAACTTAAATTAGAATTTGAACAACGTATTTGAGAACTTTGAAAACCAGAATATGAACAACGCATTTGAAAATTTTGAAAATTGGTTGCTGAATGGGGAAAATTCATGTGCATATATGTTTGAAATCAATAATAAAAGCGAAGGAATTTGGATGTAAATGTAATATCTGACAGTTGAAGAGGAAAAATATGTAACAAAAGAAAATATTTGATTTAACTTTTAACACTGAAGGCTCATTGCATTTCTTGAATAGGTTGGAAATCTAATAAAGAAGAACTAGCCTAGCCTTTTGACTTGGATTTTCATTTTGATTGTAGTTTTCTCAATATTTTGGTAATCTGATAGACATGAACAAAGTTAATTGTTCACTGTTTAACTTTGTGCATATCCATCAAAATTTCGAGAACATTTCGAAACCTGAAATGAGTTATGCTCAAATCCCTTTGCAAACAACTTGGATCGCTTTCTTATGCATTTAACAAAATATTTCCCTATTAATATCCAAATCATATAAATTGAGAATCGATAGCATACTTATTTCAGATAAAAATGTAGCTATATTCATCGAATTCTCGCAAGTAATGTTGCGGGTTGGGGCTGAACATAGACAACGCCGCAAAAGAAGAATTTGTTATAAAAATAGTTAAAATTATTGAAAAACATAAACAATAAATGTAGAGTTTACCAGGGGTTGAACGGGTGGAGGGTGGCCCCAAAGAGAGCTCTGTGATTTCCTTCAAATATTGAGAAGACTCCTGCATGGAAATTTTTTGTTCTTTCCATCTCTTGCTGCAGTGAGTGTTTTGAAATGAATAAAAAACACTCTTTTCTTCCAAATCTCTATAGGGTTTGAGTAAACTCACAATATATGTGACCTCATATGGATTAGGGTTAGTACAGATTCATTTTGCGCATAATTCTTCCTGAAAATTCTTATGCTTTTGGGTTGGTCTCTAGCGAGGCAATACATTTTCTTCATTTCTTCACTCTGAACTTCTAATATGTGGAGATTCAGTATTAAGAAAGTTTGACCAATTTTACTGTGACCTACTTCAAGATTTGACATATATGGGTGGAGAGAGACAAAGGGGGCTTAAGTGCCATACATATTTATATTTCCTTGCGAAGATAATAAAAACCCTTAATCAACCAAAATTAACTTGCTATTGACTTATATCATATAGTCAATATATATAAGAAGTTTCAATAGCTATATGAGCAGGAAGTGGACGATTTTAAATTATTTTTTTGGGGCAACATTCAGAATCTGAAATTGGACTCATGATAAATTATTTGATTAATGAGGGTATGTGGTAAGAAAATAGTGTATCAATGTACTTTCCTTTAAATTATTTTTTTTTTCTAGTAAATTGTATAACCAATGAAATGTTTTAAAACATTTTTTTCCTTATATTTTAAAATTGATAATTATTGTATTTTTTTTAACTTTTTTCTCTAGAAATTTGTATAACCATGCAATGTTTTAAAACATTTTTTTCTTATTTTAAAATTGATATTAGGTTTTTTCATTTTAAAATTGATATTAGAGTAAATTATTTGATTGTAATTTTGATGATATAATTTAATAAGTACATTGAGTGAGATTCACAATATCCACTTATTTATAATTATAATTTTTTTTTTTTAAGTATAATTTATTTATATTTATATTTATAATTAATCCAAAAAAATTATTATCAATATACATCTATTTATATATGAGATAATGTAATAATAATATTTTTTTCTCTATATTCTCAATCAAATATATATATGTCATGCTATAACAATACAGGGTTCCTTTGTCATAACAATGACCTTCCAAAGGCTTTCCATCTTCAATAGACATCATCTATCATGTATCATACACATACAGTTACAATATATATATATATATACATACAATTTATAAATTCCAAGTCTAATTCATAAATTTCATAAGTATGAGATTCCTTCTCATGGTGTTTGGCTCTTAGCATAGTACATAATATTTCTTATATAATTACACTCATTTTCATATTTGATACCATTCCACCTACAACCTAAATTTTTCAATCAACCAAAAAAATGTGATTAACTATGCCTATAGTCCTTTCTTTCAATATTTACTACCATCCATGAGGTGATCTCAGAATAATATTAACAAACTAATAATTCAATCATTTTTAGTTGTTAATCATACTAAATTAAATGGAACTATGTTTCAATGTACATGTATTACTTAGCATACCTACCATTACAAGATGAAACTAAATATTTATTCCAATAAATTGATGTGCCAATACTCATGATCACTTCTTCTCAATCCATAATTGTCGCTTGATTTCAAAATCATACATTTCTATATCATGTATTCCACCATCATCAATTGGAAGGTCTAACCAATACCTCAATGCATCATGTAGTCACCCCCCATATGTACCTCGAACATACTACAAGGAAATTCCTTTCTCTATTATATATTACCTTAGGAATCCTCTCCTTTATAGGTGCTCCTTACTATTTTCCAGAAGGTTATAGTCTACAATAGAAATATAAGCAGGGAGACAAGCAGAATTTTTTGCAGTACTATATCCTTCCATATCCATCAAAAATATGGTCTCACGCATGATCTCTATTGGAATTCACTATCATGTGTTATACAAATTCATAGCATGATTTTTTTACCATTTACTGATTATAAGTGAATCAATCATGAGATACTAATTCATGGTTGGATCAAAAGGATTATAAAACCTTTTCATACCAAAATATTCTTCATTCATCATATCCAACCTTGGTATCATTATCATACATGTATTCAATCATAAAAAAATAAATGAATATATAAAGTATGCATAAAGGAATTCTTACTCCAATCATTACAAGTCTTATATATTGGCATGATTAATTTTCATATTTGGATAGCTTCCTTCAGCATTCCTGATGTGAATTTATCATTTGATGTCTCATGGGAACTCAGATGATCCCTTAATCAACCTCTTGACAAGCATCCTATCATCTTTATCCTTTTCACAAGCTTTTATATCATAGGCTACTTCATCATCAACATTTTCAACCATCATTGAGATTTTTTTTGGAATAAACTATGTGTCAATATTTGAACTTTCCAATGTTTTGAGTGGACACTCCACCCATCATCAAGGAAAAAAAAAGAAATAAAATATGAGGTGGGTTTAGTAATGAAAAGAGACTATAAAGGTAACAGAAAGGAGTTAACCATAAAATAATGAAATGGGTTCCAAGGAATGGAAGCTATATTTAAATAATATAAAGAATAAAATATATCTTAGGAGAAATTTGAGGCATAAATTATTAAGAAGCCAACGAAGAAAAATATTTATAAACTAATTAAAGGTTTCAAAAAAATATTAAATTATGGATTCAAATATTACATTATTATTTTTGAAATTCAAGGTATTTTGGATTCATCAAAATTGTTTCAACAAGCCATGTGCTTTGCTGAAGCAATGTGGAAACAATTTCATGTTTTGGAGAATCCTCTAGAATATGGTGCGATAACAAGATTATGGAATATTTTAGATGCTAGCTAATACTTACAAGAAAACATATCATAATATTTCAAATTAGAATATTTGTGTCAAACCATGATTTTGTGATCAGTAGAGGATGAGAGGATGTTTAGTGCACTATCATATTTGAAGTCAAATTTGAGGAACAAACTTGATAAACATATGGATATATGCCTAAAATTATATGTAACAAAGTAAGACATTAACTATTTTCCATATGAAAGAGCAGTAGCTCTTTGGTGATCATATTGTGATAGAAGGGGCGAAGACAATACAACAAACTTCTCTAATAAAATTTATATGGAACATGATATTTTGGAGGATCAAAATTACATTCATGTGGAAAAGATTTTGTTCAGGATGAAGCAGATGATGACAACAAATGATGAAGAAATTGAGAAGTGGAAAATTGATATACCACAATATTTTATCTATTCCAATATATATGAAGTCCCAAAGGACACTTATTTTGGTATACATGTTCCATAGGTTGTGTAAGAAAAATTGAATGGAATAGTACAAATGAGGTGATTCCTTTTATTTGATTAAATTTGTTGTTCCTCTATTTTTGGTGCAGGTTCTAAATTATTTATCACAACAACATTACTAATAATATATGCCAATTTGACATTGCATTTGAGGTAATAACATGTTCTATACTTTCTATTCTTTATTGTAACATTGAATCCACATTTCCTTGCTGCAATGTTTTTTAAGATTGATGTCTTGATAATTAGCTATTACTTTATCCCTTTCTTGTATGTGATAGAAAATGAAGCAATAATTTTATGAGGTGAGGATCTATATTTTGACATAGGTAGTGTCCTTGTATTAAAAGATAAATAAGTACTTTAACAAGGCTTTTACTAAGTAAGAATGGGTTCATTTCAATTAGATGAGTTTTTTTTTTTTGTAGCTCTAATATCTTGGTCACTCTTAATGGTTTGTTTGTTTGTTGCATTTGGATCATTTTTCCAAGTTCGAAAATTTTGGGTTTATTTTGGTTAAAAATCATGATCTCTTAAATTCTTCTAGTTTTTATTTGATGTTAATTGATCCTTTTGTTAAGGCATGATTTGTTTCATCTTATTTTATTGATTTAAGGGGTTCGGTTAAAGTTAAAGACCTTTGTTGAGTAAAAATGTATTTTGTTTGTTTTTTTGTCATGTTCAATTGAGACTGATATGGTATTAGGATTAATATATGGCTTCACTTATTATCTAGGCATTCAATATGTTTTCCATAATTATTATTATTTTCTTTATATATTTGATTATCGAAGTATATGTTATATTTTATTTTATTTTTATTTCATGTCACGTTGTGGTGTCACAAAAGAATATTCACCTTTTAGAATCTACTATTTTATTTTATATTTTCTTTAAAAATACTTATTGTTTGTTAAGAGAGGAAACTGAGCTCTACTTAGTTAAGTGAAGAAAAAAATGGTCTGTGCACTAGGATCCTATGTGTTCATCATAGAAGTCATATTATCATGAGAAGGACATTCATCTAATGCAATTATAATTTGATACCAATACAAAAAAACATCACATGTAATTAGTTGAGAACGATAGATTGTTTAGTGTAGTGTTATTCTTGAAATGAAAAGCCCCTTGATGATCATTGTTTTGTGACATATTATTCCAAGTAATGAACATTCATAAACTATTTTTTATATTTGTGTTAAATTTTTTAACTCATCCATTGTAGATTTTTAATGAGTTTGTGTTATTACCTTTTTTTTCATCGTGTAGGAAATTAAGTTTCAATGCATATTCATCTTCCATTCATTCTTATTTTTTATTTGTGCGATTTCAAATATTTTTTTTACCAAGTCAACATTATTAGAGTTGTTAACTGTAGAATAAATTGCAACAACGACTACAATAGTTATGATCCAAAAGTAGGTGAAAAACCTACATATTATAATGAAACACCATATTTTAAAATTGTTGGTTTATTTGAACTTGAGGAATTAGAGAAGTATCTACCTTTTAGAAAAGTGATGTATAAGAAAACAAAATAATTTTATATAAATATTCATGATTTTGATATTGCTATTCATAGACCTTATTTTCATGTGAAGCCTATAGAATATGAATTACATAGAATATGCACTACAAGGAAAAGACCCTCTAGCAGAGGTTATAAAGGAGGTTTTTAGTGTTATAAAATTGGCCAAAATTTTCAAAAAAACATATGCTACCACATCCGTTTCTAGTAACGGAGGTTTTGACGGAGGTTTTAACGGAAATTCAACACAACTAAAAAAAAAATGGGCGGCCGGAGGTTATTACAGATGTTTTTTCGTCGGTGCTCTTATCAGGTTTTAACGCACCGGTGTGTATTGGTAGACAAAGCACTGGGGTGGTCGAACAAGAATGCACTGGGCCATTAAGGAAAATAACATCACCGGGCTTGGTGTTGTTGATACAACACACAGGGCCGTTCTAATTGGTCTTGGGATTTGAGCGGTGCCCATAGGTCGTATAAATGCCCCGGTGCATATTCTTATATAAATGCCACGGTGCATCGTATCACACAAATGCACCGAGGTTTACAATTGGTATCAGTATTCGTGCGGTGCAAATATGTCATACAAATGCACCAGTGCTTATCGACACATAAGCGCCCCGGTGCGTACTATCACACAAATGCACCGATATTTCTAATTGGTATCGGTATTCGTGCGGTGCTTATTGGCCATCCATATGCATCGATGCGTACAGACAGAACAAACACCCCAGTGCATAATATCACACAGATGCACCGCAATTTATAATTGGTATTGGTATTCGTGCAGTGCTTATAGGCGATAAAGCAACACCGGTGCGTATAGATACATAAACGCACCGGAGCGCCGTACCACACAAACACCTCGATAGTTTTAACTGGTTTTGGTATTTGTGTGGTCCCGATAGGTAGTATAAACGCACCAGTGCGCTTAATAATACAAGCGCACCGGTTTTAATTTTGTATTTTTTAGAAACATCGACCTGTGGCAGTGCAATTATTGTGATTGTTTTAAATTCATTATTCATCAAAAGTCGACCCATATTATAACAATATTCATATTAATTAAATTTTTATTAATGGATTTGAATGTGATGTTTAGATTAATTTTTTATATCATATCATAGTTATTGTGGTTTTTAAAAATTCATTATTCATCAAAAGTAGACACATATATATGTTATAACAATATTCATATGAATTAAATTTTTATTACTGCATTTGAGAACGACAATGGAGAACACAATAGCAACAATAGAGAATGCAATAGAATAAATTAAAACATTTTTTATTATATATATATATATATATATATATATATATATATATATATATATATATATATTCTTTGCTGTCACAAAATGGGATAGTTATTTGTATCCCTTTATCTTTCAATTGGGACACTATGTCCATTACATTAAAGAAAATGTCTGATTTCACAAACATTTTTCCAAAAATAGTACAACACCTTGCTTTTAAATCCAAACATAGTGATCATCATTCTTCACTTGAACTACTATCACCGCTAGAGCTACTTCCATGACTTGGGTTATTTTCAAAAATGTTTTGCTCATGACGTTGATTGTTTTCTTCTTCTTCACCTTATTCCATCTACAAACATAAAATTAAACTGTAATGAGTGTATATACATTGGTGAGAATAATGAAAATTACAATATTAAATAATATACATTAATGTAAATAAAAAATAAATGACGGACCAATGCAAAAATTGACTCATAAACTATACACATTCTTTCAAAACCATGTAACATGCCATCTTTCAAGATTTGATCTATTGGCTCAATGCCATACTTTGTTTCCTGCAAGTTTTATACCCCATAATAAATCATATATTTAATATAAAAGATTTATTTTTTCTATTAATTATAGACATACCTAAGTAAAACAAGATCGATAGATGCTTACAAATTCCATAATTAAGTTCTGATATGCCAACATATACGCACAACCCATATTTAAACCAATTTCAATCAATTCCTCTGATGGTTATTCTTTGTATGTTAGCACCTGTTTGGAGACATTCAATAATGATTTTTGTAAAACAACTTAAAAATACAAAAATTAAATTTAGTTAAGCTGTTATAATGAAGTAACAATTACTCACAAACTTAGATATCAATCATTTTTCTTCCTTGTCGTCCTGTTTTATGTGCTGAATGGGTTCCATTTTCTTTTTTTTTGGCAAGAAAATACTTGAAAATTAATATTTAATTCTAAATTGTTTATTTATTTTACCTAATGATCAAAAAATTCAATGATTACATATTACATTTGAAGCACGTTGTTGTTGAGATGGCTCCTCCCGCGATGCAATTTTGTCAATTTCTTTGACCATCTCCTTGTACACCTTTTTGGACATTTCTACTGGCATATTTTTTATATCAGCTCGTTCATCTTTTGAGATTTTCATAATCTTCCTGAAAATGTAACATTACAATAAACTATTTAATTTTTATATTGATATATGAAAAGTAAGTATAACAAAAGTGATATTTATAAATAATTCTAGACAAACATCTAAAGGAATATTACTTTTTCATTCCTTCTTTTTTGTTGTTGTACGTTTTTGCTATTAAAAGCTTGACATGTCTCATTGACCAATTCTCTGGAAACTCTTCCTGTAGTTTACATAAAATCTGGTTATTGGAATCATTGGATTGGTTTTTGTATTATAAGTGGAAAGAACGTCTATACATTCGTTCAACTAGATCCCTCAAACATTTGTAAAAGTTTTTCCCCCTTTTGTTAACCTCCAACACCACTCCAGATGAGGTAAGGAGCAATTCATTTTCATTTGCATGTTCTATTGTTTTTCTTTTCTTAGAAAAACATTCCTTTTCTGAGTTGTTGGTCCCTGTAGAACATTAAATAGAGGTGAATTAATAGAATTTTTCACACATTTTATCTAATAATTTTAATTATATTATTAATGAAAACTAAAAAAATAAACTCATATTGGATCAATAGTATTTTTTCATTCACCTGATTCATCCTTTTGAAATTTTCCATCAATTTTATACGTTCTTCTGGTCCTAGATCAGAAATAATCTTATCGAGCTTTGTCATTTTGTGGCTCTGCATGATACACATTAAACAATACATATTATTTAAACTTACATATAGTTCAAAATTAAATTTTTTGTAAAAAATTTACAAAGAACTTGCCTTTTTTGCTTTTGATATTGATGTGTTATCAGTTTTTTTGTTACTTGATCTCTTTTCATTCATTTCTTTAACAATATCAAACTTGTATCATATCATTCAATAATATATTTTTAAATAAACTGTAAACTTCTCAATTAAAAAAAAGAAATCTCAAAAAAGCGGTGCGCCATTCATGGTTAACGCACCGACGTCGGTGCGTGTATGTCTTTACCATGCATCGAAAAAACAGTGTAATACACTGTATGGTGTTCTATGTCAACAAGAAGCCCCATTGCGTTACATGTCAATGACCGCACCGGTTAACCATCATAAAAATAATAAAAATCGTCCAGTGTCATATTTTTTAGCATAAATATGTGCTATAATTTACATATGGCGCACCGTTAAAAAAATATTATTTTTTCACATTACTTATCCAGTGCTCTTGTAAACAACAAAGCACTGGTGTGCTACCTTACATAGGGTGCACTGGTAAAAAATATTTTCATTTTTTTAAATCATTCCAAGGCCGACATGGATTAGGATACAACTATGCTAATCATCCCGTCGGTTACATGTCTTAGGTCTATATTTAGCAATACAAACCCTATAAATCTAAATTGAAAAGTCTTAATTTTGAATCACAAAAAGAAGAAGAAGAAAGGCGAGAAACAAAAAGAAAGTAAGGTTTGTATTTTTTGAATTTTTTTTTTTTTTCGAAACTGAACGTTCTCAGTGCGTCATAATGAAATAGCGCACCGGCTGCATATTTTTCTAATTTTTTATGACAGTACTTTCATGGTGCACTGTGATAAAAGAGTGCCCTGGTGCACTCTTTCAGACAAGGCGCACCGAATTTTTTTTATTTTTTTATTTACGCAAGGGCCGAATGCATTGGGATCTGACTATGTAAGTCAACCCGTTCGTTGGATGTCTTAGGTTTATATTTAGCAATATAAACCCTATAAATATAAATTGAAAAGCCCTAATTCTGAAATCACAACAAGTGGGAGAAGACAGGACAGAAACAAAAATAATGTAGGGTATGTTTGTAAAATGGTTTTTTTTCAAAACAGCACGTTGTGCGGTGCGCCATAATGTAATAGTGCACTGGTGCCATATGTTACACATGGTGCACTGATAAAAACATTATTTGTTTTTTAATTTTTTATCACTGTACTTGCGTGAGGCACTTGTATAACATAGCGCCCTGGTGCGCTATGTTACGAAGGGGGCACTGACGAAAATAAATGTCTTTTTTAAGATTGACGTAAGGGTTGACATGGATTGAGATCTGACTATGCAGATCCTCTCGTTGGTTACATGTCTTAGGCTTATATTTAGCAATACAAACCCTATCAATATAAATTGAAAAACCTTAATTCTGAAATCACAGCAAGTGGGAGAAGAAAGGGCAGAAACAAAAATAATGTAGGGTTAGTTTGTAAAACGGTTTTTTTCTAAAACAACATGTTCTGCGGTGCTCCATAATGTAATGGTGCACCAGTGCCATATGTTAGGAATGGCGCACTGATAAAAACATTTTTTATTTTTTTATTTTTTATCAGTGTACTTCAATGGTGCGTTTTTATAACAAAGCGCATCGGTGCGCAACGTTACGTAGGGTGCACCGGTGCAAAAAAATATGTATTTTTTTAAGATTGACGCAAGGGCCAACATGGATTGGGATCCGACTATACAAGTCGTCCTGTGAGTTGGATTTCTTATGAGTGCAAAAACCCTGTAAATTTAAATTGAAAAGAAAGAGGGAGAAAAAATGGCAGAAACAAAAAGAGTCTAGGGTTTTGTTTGAAAATTTTGATTTCTTTTTTTATTTTTGTTTCTGAAAACTGCAGAAAAGGTAAAAAACTGCAGAAACAAAAAGTTAAAAAAAAAAAAGGATTTGATTTTGTATTTTACTTCATAAAAAACTAGAGAAAAAATAAAATAAAACAATATACTTTGATTTCTTATTTCACTGCATAAAAAAAACTACAGAAAAAAGTACAAAAAAACAATAAACTTTACTCACGCCGTTTAAAATTCTATGTTACAGTGTTTGAATTACCAGAGGTTTGGAATTCGGATTGTTTGAATACTTCTGTTCAAACGTATTTCCCTGCTCCATAGTGCTCTCGTGCTCTGTTTGCTCCAGGTATGTATCCTGCAAATCTCTGGCTGAAATTTTTTGCAAAAATAGTGAAATAATGAAAAGTGTTTAGTATTTAAAGAAATGTTTTATGAAATTAGATTTTCGAAAATATTTTGCCACCCAGTTTTCAATTTACCGTTTTTTTTTCACTTAAAGAAGATAGGGTTGCGCTTTTTTTTATTGCGGTTATTTGTTTACCGGTGCGTCCTTTAATTCAACCACACCGATGCTACTTTTTACAAAAGCGCACCGGTGCGCAAAATAAAGAACTAGCCGGTGCGGTTATCTGAATAGTACACATAGGAATTACATTTAGGTTTATGCACCAAATTTTATTTTTGTTTTGCTCAAATGCAGGGAGAAAATATCATATATTATATGAAATGGACAATTCTTGAAAATCCAGCTCATTCCATAATATTTCTCAAAGTCCATCGCGGAGTTCTCCCTATCCATGTGGGGACGTAATATTTACTTCAGATTTGTTTTATTTTTTTACTATCTAATTCAATTTATGTATGTTTTCAATCCATGTATTCAATCATGCACAACTTAATTCAATTTATAATGTATACAAATTTCTAGGTTCATGCAGATTCATCATCGAGTTCAGATGCACAAAATTATATTCAAATTACTGCTCCAAAACATCGAAAGTTCTTATCAGGAGCTGCATACTTCAAGATGCATTTGGTAGATGAAAATGGACAGCTGCTTCACCCTGCTAATTGTAACAATATTGCATCTTCTATCCACAATCCCGGGACAATGATGGTAATTATAATTATAATTGTTTGGTATATATATTGATTAATATGTAATTATTTCAACGTCAAACCAATTTATAATCATGCAATATTGTCAACGTGGTTACTAATTGATATCATAATATTTTGTACTAATCATGTTCAATTTTTTTTTTAATTATTAGGATTCTAGTGATGATGAATGACCTACCTACCATCTTCCGTTGCACCCCACGACAATGTCAAATCGAGAGAAGATTGAATTAAGAGAAAAAATCGGAGAGGAACGATACCAAGAATGGTTGAATCAACCACCGATTCAATTCCCGCTACGTCCAGATTAACCAATTAGGAATGACTACAGCAATAGTAGTTCTTCACAAGCTGGCAATGGAGACAATCAAATAGAGGTTGGTATGGATGATTACTTAAGGGATATGACTACCATGGAGACAATGTTGTTAGATGCATTCCAAAATGATGATCAGTTAGGGGATGATGCTCATATCGCTGACACCTTTTTCGAAAGCCTTAAATTTGCTTCCACCACCCCTCTCTTTGGACCCGGCGGTTATTCAAAGTCTACCCAATTGGGGATAATGATGTTACTATACAAATTGAAAGAAATGTTTGGCTTGTCGAATGCATGTTTCTCGGAACTTTTGAGGTAAGTTACCATAAAGTACTTCCGGCCTTATATATAAATTTGAAATATAATTAGTAAACTACAATGAACATTACAAATGTTAAATTTTATGAACATTAATAATTATATCAACATTAATGTACATTTATTAATATAGTTTTCCATGATCACCAACTACAGGTTATTCAAAGATAAGGTTCTTCCGAGTGATAATGTCTTGCCCGGTAGCTGCGAGGAGGCAAAAAAATTGTTGAAAATGTTGGGTGTTGAGTACATATCATATCATGCATGTCCAAATGATTGTATTCTATATAGAGGAGAATATGCAGACAAAGAGATGTGTCTGAAATGTGGGCATGACAGGTATGATAAATAAAAAAAGAAGGGTAAATCATGTACTGGTCCTCCTTTTAAGATATTGAGGTACATGCCTATAATCCCAAGGATTCAAAGGCTCTTTCGTTGCAAAGAATTAGCTATGTTGCAGGGATGGCATGCCTCACACAGAAGTGAGTTGGGAGTTATGCGAATACCAACTGATTCAATAGCCATGAAGCATATAGAGGATACATGGCCCGAAAAATTCAAGAATGAAGTACGAAGTCTACGACTCAGCATAGCCATGGATGGTGTCAACCCATATTCCCTCCAGAACACCAACTATTCTGTTTGGCCTGTAGTAGTGATCAATAACAATACCCCCCACCCCCCCGCCCCATGGTTGTCCATGAAGAATGAACATCTTATGCTAGCTCTCATAGTCTCTGGTAGAAGACAAGTGAAAAATATGGATGTCTACTTACAACCACTGGTAGATGAATTGAAGGAATTATGGGATGGGATAAATGTATACGATGTATCAAGACCCATCGCAACAGAGAGGAGTTTTACGTTGTATGGCATATGTGCTTACACGACACATGATTATCCAGGCTTAGGAGTTTTCTCTGGTAAATTACATGTTTAATTTATTGATTTGTTTATATATAATGTAACAATATTCTTTCACATATTAGTTATTTAATTCGTTGTAATATTATTTGTTCTGATCTTCATGATAGTCTTTAACGTGCCATGCATATTAATTAATGTATACAAATATAATCTCGCAGGTCTTGTAACAAAAGGGTATTTTGGATGTAAATGTTGTGGACCTTCTCTGAAAGCTAGATGGTCCAAGGACCTACGAAAGCCAGTGTATGATTGCTCCAGGATATTCCTACCAGAACAACACCCTTACAGAAGAGCAGCATCCGCTTTCAATGGTAAACTAGAAAGAACCCAAAGGAATCCAATAATGACACCAGCTGAATGGCTTAGAGCATATGAGAGAGAGAAGGAGAAGGAGTTCATAGAAATGTTCGATTCAAATGGGGAGCCTAAGTTCGATGATCAGATTTCTTCAACACCTATGTTGAGAAATTGCCCATTGGGATGAAAAGGAAATCTATCTTCTATGACCTCCCATATTGGGAGCATCTTAAGATTGCCCACTTATTAGATCCCATGCATATATTTAAAAATGTTTCATCTTCTTTATGGAGGCACATATCATGGAAACAAAGTGACACATTGGCGGTTAGGAAAGATCTTATTACTTCAAAAACAAAAAAAAAATATTGGCCAAGATGATTAGAAAGTACGGGATCAGAGGTAGGCACTGGTCCCTCTAATTCATGGTTTTTCAAAGAATGTGATGTCCCACGGATTTAAAAAAAAAAAGATGATATATATTTGGCAAAGGAAGTTATAATGGATGTGAGGGTGCCAACTTCATATGGGTCTTCACTACGCCGCTGCTTCACCGTGGATGACCATTTTTCGGGGTTTAAATTGCATGACCATTTGAATCTTCTAAGAGTACATATAATGTCAAAAGCATGATTTTATTATTTGTTACATTAATAAATTTTATCCCATGCGGTGATCATAAAACATAACTAATTTTGTATATTATTGCACGTTTTTATAACTTTGCAGTGTCATTATCCTTTGTTTGTGCATGGGTGTGTGAAACATGAATTCCCTCAAGACATAGGACGTGCCATATCTAAATTATATGCATTTGTGCATTGGATCACGTCAAAGGAGATTCATGTGGCTAGCATTCCAAGGTGGCGTCAAGAGATAGTTGAGATTGTTTGTATGTTTGAGAAGGAACTGTCGACGAGTTTCATGGAATTACAGGTTCATCTTCTAATCCACCTGGTAGATGAGGTTGAATTAGTTGGGGTTGTTTCTTATCATTGGATTTTCTTCTTAGAGAGGTACATGAAAAATTGAAAGGTTTTGTTCGACAAAGGGAAAAACCCGAGGGGTCTATGGCAGAGAGGTACATATCGTATGAGTCTTTCTACTATGCCAGTGAGTACATCAAGCAGATCGACAACAGACCAGGTGTGGTGATTTAGAGTGATGAATTGGATGAAGACAAAAGAGAAGGAGAGTTGCTCCAAACAAGTGGAAAAAAGTGCTTGATAAAGAGTAAGCGACTTATAATTTTTCAGATTTACAAAAAGTATTTAATTATATTCATGTTGAACTTCGATATAATGTATATTTTGATCTCTAAGTACTATAGAATGTTGGTTTGATTTCATCAGCGAATGCAGAAATTGAAGCAACCAATAAATTCATTCTTTACAATTCTGAAACGACACAACCGTGGGTCGCATTGTACGAACAAAAAAGAATGAAATGGGATAGTGACAGGAAAGAATTCAAACGGTTGAATGGTAGAAGTGTGCCTTATCCCGATCATTTAAAGGAAAATATGCCAAAAATATGCCCCAATAGTTGGGTTGCTGACCAAGTCAGAGAGAAATACGGTGCTACCGGTCGTTACCCACGTGCTGAAGAGGATGCGCTAAACGTAGGGATTGGTTGCAGCAGCTCGGTAATAATTTATATGTAAATTTGACACTTATATTAAGACATCTACATTTCATATTTTAACTGTTGGATTATTATTTATAAGACACGTGACACTTATATGATTTTTTAAACTTTTTTATAATAGGTGCATTTGTTCCCATCTATGTGGGCATGTGGACACCATTTTTGCACAGAAAATGCCGATGCTGGAAACATCACACAAGACTATGGAGTGGAAGTCGAGTTCGATCAATCTAGTCGATCTAGCCACCGTGATCAACAACTAGTAAGAGGGACGTTAGGTTATGTCGGAAAGATACAAGAGATCATTGAAGTGGATTTTTCTTCTTTCCAATGTGTTATTTTTAGGTGCAAGTGGTGGGACACCTTTCATCAAAATAATGTAAAGGAAGATCGCGATAGTAGGCTGATATGTATCAACTCTAGAAAGATGTGGGATGAAGCTAAGGAGCCCTATGTTTTCCCTAAACACTGCAACTAGGTGTTTTTCTACCTAGATGTGTTGGATAGGGGTTGGTGGTTCGTATTGACACATCACCCTAGATCAAAACATATTTTTGAGAACAATAGTGTTATCATGCCATGCGAGCTAGAAGATAATGAGGGTGATCATGAGAACCGAGAGTGATATGGTACAATATGTGTTATTTCATCAATATTTATACTTTTTAAGATGAGTTTTTTGAAATATTAATGTAATATGTATTTTGAATTAATTGGTAATTTGCATTGTGTTAATGTTAAAATCAATAATTCACTTGATAATTTGGTATTATGTACTTGATCTCAAAAACAATGGTGTACTGTATAAATTAATTCTTTTTTTGTATCTAAGATCATAATAAAATAACGATAATTCTAATTAAGTACAGGAATTTATTTGCATTATTTTCTAAATTTCCTTATGTTTCAATAAATCATATTATTCTATATTTATTATTTTACAATTATCTAAAATTTACAAATTTACAAATTTAAAAATTTTAATAAATTCATTTCACATTAATACAATTAAAATTTTACAAATATTTTACATACAATTACAATAATAATTAGAATTAGAATTACAATTACAATTTTACAATTTCACGTACAATAACAATTTTAGAATTTTACATATATACAATTACAATTACAATTTTAGAAATTTACATATATATCATTATAATTACAATTTTAGAATTTTAAATACAATTACAAATACAAATATTACAAATTTACAATATCATGATCATTTGGTATTTATAAATTAATTAATAAACATCACGTTCATGATAAGCATCGTACAAACATCATATTTGACTAAAAAACACATTCAAAATCGCTTACTGCATCATCGTGATCATGATAATCTAACAAAACACAATTAACATTATATATTAACATCATCAGTACAACACAAACATCAAATATACATCTCATGCTATCACATACACATTTATCTACAAGTTGCACATTAAATGAACATATCTAACATGACCTAACAACATACACATAATGATGATCACCAACATGTAAATTAAATACAACTACAAAATGAACATAAAATACATGGACCATATAACATAATAATATATATATATATATAATGGTAAAAATATACAATTGTAATATAAATGTCATGGATCAACCGATGATTGAGCCTCATCTCCATGATGACTGCTGGTAGATGCTACTGGAGGCTCTGCATGCAAATTTGGCACGACGCGAGGCCGTGAACAATCATGAGATGTCGATGGTACGCTGCGCCTCGCAAACTGTCCATCATGTGTTGCGGCTCGCTCGTAGCGTGCGACAGTCCTCGTCAGTCATGTAAAAGCTGTTGTAACTCCTACGACATGCCACATCAGGTTGTACATGTCACTCGGCATGCCTCTCCACATTTGTAAGAGCCTATCATTGGCTTCTATATCTGTGAAATCAGCGGGGAGGATGCTCGCCTCAACAAGCAATGCAATGAGTTGGTCACCCAACTCCATCTTGTATCTAACATCGCTCATACGTCGACCGCGGGCCAACGCACCAGCAGGAGGAGGTCTCTGATCATCTGCACCGGCCTCTTGCTGATCCTCAGCATCAAGATCATCAAGATCCACAACTGGATCAGGTGGTGTTGGCGACATCTCCTCGCCATCATAAGAGCCAATGTTTGCAAAATATATACAAGTACACAACAATAATTAGACAATTTCATTACACAATTTAATAAAAACAAGTTAAAGAAAATGTTAGAATAAATTTAAATAAAACAGTAATATTACCTCTATCATCTGGCAGCTCATCATCTGTGAAGAGAATGTTGGCACACCCTCGCCAATCCAACCCCGCATAAGGACAGGGGACCATAATGAAGGGATGCTCATCAACACTGGCTAGCAACACAAGTGCATCATCTGATATCCTCGCTGGAAACAGAGTCTCCTCCCTCTTGGGCATCATCTGCCCCCACATATGCATACGTGCCTCATTCATCGACCTATGAGGATACCAAAGAAAAGAAGGTCTCATCTCTGGAAACCTCTCAGAAAATAAACAAAAAATCTCGGAAGAAAAAGGGAATTTTACCCTCCCTTGTGCACGAGCACGACATCTATATAATGTTGTACAGAACTGCCGTAAAAATATGGCAGACCACCTGACAAGTCGTGGCTGTTGTAGTAAAGAATCAACATAATATAAAAGCTGGCAACTAATGCATTGCCCGTCACTGGTGTTGTGCGAAATGGTCAAAATGATAAGTGATAGACACTAGACCTCCTCACCACCAAACGCACCAATACGTAATTGTCCTCCAGAGACCTAAAAATCTGAAGGAGACAATATGTCTGCTCTATTGTATCTCTGGGAGTAAACTAACTGACTCCCTGCCACACAACGAACTGGAACCTCGGGGAACGAGGAAAAATCCACCCCTCTCCTTGAAAGCCCTGTAATAAAATAAACATCCTCCTCAGTGGGTGTGTACCACTGGTCGATCCCAACTCGGAAAGCCTGTCACTAGGCATTCCACCTTCGGATAAGATGTCTCAAAAGACCACTATGGGACTTTAGGGAAGTAGCCTCCTCATAGAACTTGAGGAGGCCTACCTACCTTAGGAGCCCCTATGTCGCTGCTGTAATAGGGCGAGGGTACACATCTCTCTCCCTCTCTCTTGCCTCCCACAGGTGAACCATGTTATATTGTTCTGCCTGTTGTTGTTGTTGTTGTTGTTTCTCCTCTTCTCTCCTTTCACGTCTCTGAATGATTGACATATTAAACACAATTTTTTAATTAAATGACACATGTATTTACAAATATATGTATATAAATATTTTTTAAAAAATAAATAAAACAAGAGACGGTGCGCCAAAAACACAGTCACACACCGGTAACGGTGCATCACTACCCAGAAACGCACCACCTACGGTGCACATAATGATATAAAAAGCACCAAGTGCGGTGCTCCAAAAAATATTTTTAGCGCACCGTTCACTAAGTGCGATGTCAGGAGGCCGGTGCGCTGACTTCACTATACGCCCCGAGGCTTATATCTAAGTCAGCACACCGCCCTCCTACCACCGTACATAGTCGTACGGTGCGACCAGGTATCCAAGCGCACCGCTTTTTGTCGTAAAATTTACAATAACACGGTATGCCTTTGGAATCTGCCCCGGAACCGGTGTGGATACACTTAGCACCGGTTTACCAACCTGAACCATTGAAAATGTCAAATGGCAGTTCTGGTGCACCGAAAAACTTACGCGCCCTGGGGCGGATAAGTTCGTCAACGCACCAGGTGTCCGAGATTCAACATTGTCAACGGTGCGGCCAGGTAAATGACCACACTGCACTTTTTAAAAATTTTAAAATTACACCGTGCACCTCGTGGTATTGCCCCAGAACTGGTGCGGACGCCTTCAGCATTAAGTGTGATGCGGCATGTAAAATTACAGGCAGCACCGCAAACTGGTGCGACCTGTAAATTTACAGGCAACACTGCAATCGGTGTGAGCCAAACGGCTCAAGCGCACCGCGCAAAAATTTTTTTTTTTTTTTTTTCTAATGGTTAATTTTAAGGTTTTTTCAAATTCTAATCTGCTAAAAGGTTTAATTATGGAAAAACTAGAAAAATACCTGTACATTTATCCGTCGAGGAGGCATATTGGCTGTACAATTTTAAAAAGAAAATTTGTCCACTATTTTATAAAATTCAAGCTGGAGATTGGTGGCAATGTACAACACCAGTGCGTGCAATAAGTGCAATGGGAACACGGATGTCAGTGCGGCTCAAGCAAGGATAACTTGCATCGGTGCTTGAGAGCTCTGTAGCACTGGAAAAAGTGAAAAATGCGGTTTTTTGGCCGTAATCTTTTATTATTTAACCCTGTTACGGTGCGCCAGGTTTTAGCTGGAGTACTGGTGAGTTATATTAATGTCACACCGGGCTCTTTCTCTTTTCCCGCACTTTTAGGAAGCACCGGGGCGGCGTAACTGTCACGCACCGGTGCGCTACATTAATGAGAGGCACTGGTTACAGTGTTCGGTGAACCAATCATTTTTGCTATTTTTTGGCCTTAATTTTCTTATTTAACCCTAATCAGGTGCGCGGGATTTTTACAGCAGTACCGGTGCATTTCCTATATGCCGCATCGGGCTCTTTCTGTTTCGCACGCTTTTAGGAGGCACCGGGGCTGCGTATCTTTAATACACCGGTGCTCTATAGTAATATGACGCACCGGTAATAGTGTCCGGTGGACCAATGAATTCTGCGGTTTTCTGGCTGTAAATTTTTTTTATTTAACCCTATTCCGGTGCGTGGGATGTTTTATGGAGTACAGGTGCGTTGTAAATATGCCGCACCGGGCTCTTTATGTTTTCGCGCGCTTTAAGGAGGCACCGGGGCGGAGTATTTTTAAAGCATCGGTGCTCTACATTATCATGACGCACCGGTAATAGTGTCCGGTGAACCAATGATTTCTGTGGGTTTTTGGCCGTAATTTTTTTTTATTTAACCCTATTCCAGTGCACGACATTTATGGGGATCCCAGTGCGTTTCCATCATTCTGCCCTGGGAATTTATGTTCCGCTTGCTTTTATGACGCACCAGGGCGTGGCGTTGTGACGCATCGGGGCTGTACAGTAACCTGACGCGTCGGTAACGGTGCCCGGTGAACCAATGATTTTTGCGGTTTTTTGGCCGTAATGTTAATTGTTTTAAACCCTTTTTCTGGTGCGCGGCATTTACGGGGATCCCGGTGCGTTTCGATCATTTAGCACCGGGTCGTTTATGTTCCGCGTGCTTTTTATGAAGCACCGAGGCTGACGATATGACACGCACCAACGCGATTGCTGAATTAAAAGCACCGGGAGGGTGTGTATGGAGCGCACTGTTTCCAGTGTGCCAATGTTTTATGCAGTTTTTTTGCCGTAATTTTTTTAATTTAACCATCCACCGGTGGGCGCATTTTGTGGGTGCCCCAGTGTGTTTCATTTATTCCACACCAGGCGGTATCTGTGTGGTCGACATGTAAAGCACTAATGCTCTACAAAAATAAAACGCATTGGGCCTGTGTGTATGGAGCGCACGGTGTCTAGTGTGCCAATTTTTGTAATGCATCGGTGCTTTGTCATATTGAACGCACTGGTGCGTTTTAGGTTGATAAGAGCACCGGACGAAATACATTTGCAAAAACCTCCGCCCGCCAACCTCCTCTAAGATCCTCTACTAGAAATGGACGTCTGGGGTATTTTTCTATGGGGTTCCTCAAAAACATCCGCTAGAGGGTATTTTCCTTGTAGTGATGGTAGGGTTATCTAGATGCGTAAAGGCCAAGTTTAAGCAAACGAATTTATTTGGTTCAACATCACATGCCTTTGGGGGTGCCTTTCTAATTAATTTCCCCTTGGGATGTGATAAGACATTTGTGGTAAAACATAATAAAAACATGAAAAAAAAAATCAATAGTGTATAACAAGAACCTAGAGCAACATGACCCGTGATTTTTCTTTTCCAAAACATGGAAAATTGTATATCATAGTTTTTAAATAAATATTTTTCTTATTATTACATATGTTTCTATACATTGGTAACGAATCACTAATATTTTACAATGTTTTCTAATTTTTTAGAAGATTAATCAATAATTTTCAATACTTTATAACCTAGTGAAAATTTCGCCAATATTTAAGAAAATTTTATAATTTAGTAAAAGATTCGCCAAAAATTTATATATCTATACTATATTAATGAAAAAATAGCATATACATTTTTCTATATACATTGGGGATTCACCCGTTTATTATACATATAAATTTGGGGGGTTTCTTAAAACTTTCCTTGATCTAACCCCAGGCGTACCACCGTCTGATATTTCCATACCTCACGCGACCACATAGACATACTCCACATATGTATTGATCTGAAAATGTGAGAACAAAGTATTTCTCATACGGATATTGACAGTATGGGGCTTTTACTGGTTATTTCACCTTTACTAGAAAGGATGAAACCAGAGGCTACCTGGCCCACAAACTGGCTCTGCCTAAAGAAATAAAATGTAATCACTGTAATAGATCCGATCAATGAAATTATTTGTTTATGTGCAAAGTATTCATTAATCCAACTTTTATATGTGAATAGGCAAGTTTACGTATTCTGCAAATGAAGTAAAGTGGTTTGAAGATGAACTAATAAGTTTTGTTCAATGTATAATCCTGATTGGGAAAAGTGTACTTATGAAAAGTTATTATTTAAAGTAGCATAATATGAAATAATGCAGCAAAAATATACAGTATGACAGTAGCAATTGTTTAAGCAGTTCACCCCTCTCTTGGGCTACCTCTGCTGGGTCCAAAAGCCTCTAATTAGGCCTTTCCCTCTTTCATTAAATGCTCAAAATGTGAATTACACTGTATAGAAAGCCTAAAAAGGTAAAATAAGCTACAGATTCAGATACAGAAGGCTGAAATCAGTATAAAACGACTATTCATTCACCTCCATTGGATGAGGATAGTCCAAAACAACTGATCTTTCATTAGGCCCTAGTGGCTCCACGACCAAAATCGCTGGTAAATTCACTGATAGAACACCCTAATGGCTCTACAAACACTCCCAGCAGCTCCAGAATGCTTCAATACCCCAAAATAAAAAAAAAAATTCATCCCAAAAGGACTTTCCTAGCCAAAGTTATGGCTAACTGAAGTTTGCCTAGATTCACTCCAGCTAAGTTTGGCTAACTGCCAGATAGCTCCAACAAATATGGAGTTAGGCGCTGATTTGGGGGTCCACCGAAACTGCCGCCGAATTGGAGGGGTAGCACTTAACGTTAATGTGCATGGCCACATGTTTAAGCGGTGATCATAAATGTTAATACAACCATTTGTTTTTAATCCCATGTATACCTCCACTCCAAGCGTTGGGCCCGCGTGACCAAGACCCCGCCGTTTTCGTTGACCGTTAAAAGACTTGGCTTCCATATGGTTTTAATTACCACGCTTTACACATGTTACAAGGCCACGTGCCTTTAAAACTTACAAGGCCACGTGAACCTTAACCTTTTAAACCATACGTTGAATTTAACCTTTGCCATGACCTTTGATATGTGGGTTTTTAACCCTTTAATATTTCGAATTTGGTTTAGGGCTTTAATAACATATGTGTGGTATTAAAATTTAAATTTTAATAAGGTTTAATTTAATTTTTTTTAATAATTAATTAAATTATATAATTAATAATATAATATATGATTAATAAAAATCATATAAATATTAATAAATATATAATTTAATTAATTAATTAAACCTTAATAAAAAATAAAATTATCCCATCACAATATATTAAAAAAATTTCTTTCAAAATTGAAAGTTATTGGGCGATTTCAAAATGCAATATCTCCTCCATACGGTAATGGAATTCAGTGTCGTTCACGGCTACAGGATCGTTTTGGCGAGCTCTTTCCTGTCGTTTTGATTCGGACCAATTCTGAGCAACTTCATTTTTTATCATTTTTCTACAAGAGACTTGATCTCCTGATCATGTATTGTCTGAGGTTGATAAAGAAACCAAATTTACTGAATGCATCCAGCATGTCTTTCCGCGGGTCCATGACATCTTTGACAAATCCAATACCCAGTTTAGCAGAATTTGCCTCATCTCATGGAGGATCTCAACGTAATGGGGACCATTGCTTCCTAAGGGGGGAGGAATGATCTAGGTGGATATTGGTGGCCACCCATCTATTCCATTTGGACCCCCACCATCGGTTCTTTTATTTATTCGCTTTCAACACGGCTTACTATTTTTAGTAGGTTTTTGGGTCCTGAACTTCCACAGCCATTTTGAGGCCCTAATGATCCAGGTGGATATTGGTGGCCACCCACCTATTCCATTTGAACCCCCACCATCAGTTCTTTTAGTTTTTCAGTTTCAACACAACTTACTATTTTTAGCATTTTTTCGAGTCCTAAAATTCTGGAGTCATTTTGAGGCCCTAAACAACGTTTTTTGGGAAAACCGTGTAATATCCTGTGTGCAAGTAGGGCCCGCAGCCACATGTCTTTTTCTATGTAATGAGGGGTGCTACGCAAGGGCCCCCACCCTCAGATGCTTTAGTGGGGTTAGGCCCACCCTTAACACCCTGGGATGCCGCCCTCACTAATAGTTCGAGATTTTTGTGTAGTGTTTGGATCTACGTGGTATCAAAGCCGAGGTCTCGAGGTCGAGACTTGCGGAGCGTGTTGAGTTGTAACATCCCGTGTGCGGGTAAGGCCCGCAGCCACATGTCCTAGTCTGTGTAATGAGGGGTGTTGCACAAGGGCCCCCGCCCTCAGATGCTCCGATGGGGTTAGGCCCAACCTTAAAACCCTGGGATGCCACCCTCACTAACATTTCGAGCTTTTGGTGTAGTGGTTGGATCATCCTCTTTCTCTCTTCTGATTTACCTCTTGGGAGAGGCCTTCCTTAGATCTGAACATTGATGAGAGTAATCTCATCCTATCCATCATTCTGATCTTTGATTCTCCTCTTTTCTCCTCTGATAGCTTTATCTCACAGGATGTGCCAGAGATCATGCTCTGATACCACTGTAATATCCCCAAAAGGGATTGCTCAGCAAGACATGCCTGAAAAATGCATTTTTTAGGGATGTGTGATTCATCTATCATAAAATGTGTTTAAAAACACTCAAAAACCAATTCCAAGTACTGCAGCAACCTTTACTCAGCTTTTGTTCTCAAAAAGGTGAGGAAAAGCAACTTTTCATGCCCTAAAATGATTGTATTCAGAAATATGAATAAAAATAAGGGTCATGGCTCCGGGATACGTTAGATTAGGTCAAGAGTGATTCACATGCATAATTTCATAAAGAAAAAAAATGTGCTTTGCTATGTTAAAAAAATCCTCCATTCCCGACTAGGCTTAAAATTGTTGATTTCCCATGACTTGGAGTATGAAGAAATTTACTGAAGCATAGGGAGGGTATTTTCTGAAGGTTTTAGCAGAAATAAGGCTGGAACATCAGTATACAAGATCAAGAACATGGCTGAAGTGACTCTCATAAGAAAAAAAGAGTTTTACAAGAAGAATCCCCCAATTTAAAGGTACTATAGCAAGGGATTAAGCCATAAGAGATAGACAGCGTGATTTTTAGAGGACTGAAGCACGATTTTATTATATTTCAGATCTAATGCAGATGTGTACATGAAATAATAGATCTATATCAGATCTGTGCACAATAATACCTTATCTTTACATTCCCCTTGGGGTTTTGATCAAAACATGAAAGTATAAGAGTAGATCTCAGATCTAAGATTTAGATCTGTAGAATTATTTAGGAATTTCTGCAGTAATACAAAGATAAAAAAATCAAATCTAAAGGGAACATGGATTGGTTGGCCAATCCATGGATCACCATAGTGAAGGGAAGACTCCCTTACACTAGAGATCTTTCCTCCAAGAGAATGTCAAGACCCCTGCAACTTTTCCTTGCAAATGACGCATATTATGAAGTATACTGCGCAGTTGATGTTGGAAGGTCCTTTGGCTTGATGCCAAGATGATCTGAAATTGTAAGAACAAATTATTTCTCATACAGAGATTGACAATAGGGGGCTTTTACTGGTTATTTCACCTTTACTAGAAAGGATGAAACCAGAAGCTTATGGCCCAGAAACTGGCTCTGCCTAAAGAAATAAAATGTAAACACTGAAATAGATTCGACCAATGAAAATATTTTCTTATGTGCAAAGTATTCATTAATCAAAATTTTATGTGTGAATAAGCAAGTACAAGTATTCTGCAAATGAAGTAATGTGGTTTGAAGTTAAACTAATGAGTTTTGTTCACTGTATAAGTCTTCTTGGGAAAAGTGTACTTATGAAAAGTTACTGTTTAATGCAGCAGAATCTAAAATATAACAGCAAAAATGCACAGCATAACAGTAAGCATTTGTTTAAGCAGTTCACCCCTCTCTTGGGCTACCTCTGCTGGGTCCAAAAGCCTCTAATTAGGCTTTTCCCTTTTTCATTAATGCTCAAATTATGAATTACACTGTGTAGAAAGCCTCAAAAGAAAAAATAAGCTGCAAATTCAGAAACAAAAGGCTAAAATCAGTATAAATCGACTATTCATTCACCTCCAATGGATGAGTATAGTCTAAAACAGTTGATCTTTCATTAGGCCCTAGTGGCTCCACAACAAAAATCGTTGGTAAAATCACTAATAGAGTGCCCTGATGGCTCAGCAAACTCTCCCAACAGCTCCAGAATGCTTCGATACCCCAAAATCAAAAAAAAATTCGTCCCAAATGGACTTTCCTAGCCAAAGTTATGGCTAACTGAAGTTTTGCCCAGTGTCACCTAGAAAAACTCCACTAAATGTGGAGCAACTCTAGATAAGTCCGCCAAAACTGGAGACATGTGCTAAAATTAGGGGTTCCACCGAATTGATCGCCAGTTGTGGGTGGGGGGCTAATGAATAGCCCACGTGACCGCACCGATCGCATTACATTAAATAACTTAGAGTTATATGCGATGAAACATTAATATAAAACCATATATTATAATATGGTGCCGAAACTCTTGTGACCACGTCCGTTGCACGCCCATTTGAAATTTGCGGTGGTTCCGAGCTGTGGGTTCTATGCGGAGGGGGCTGGCCCCCTTTCGGGCCCCACCCAATTTAAACAACGGTTAAATTAACGTTTGTTGCATTGGTTAATAAGAAACAATGAAGTGGTCCAACAGTCGGGCCTTTGTGTTATCATCCCGCCGACCCGGGATCGAATCTTGTCGCGCCCATAACAAATTTTTTAATGCCATTTCAATCCAACTTGGGGCCACGTGGCGACCTCCGGGCTGGCCACGTGGCGCCCTTTGATTGGCCACATGCAGAATATTCCGCAGAATATTCTGTGCACGGAATATTCCCAGAATATTCTGTGGAATATTTTTTTTTAATAATTTAAAAAAAAAAGTCAATTTTGGCCATTTTTTAATTGAAATTGGCAAACTTTAAAGCTGAATAACTTTCTCATACGGAGTCGGTTTTCAGTGCCGTTCATGTCTAGAGGATCATTTTTCCGAGCTCTTTCCATTCGATCTAGTTTGGACCAATTCTGAGAAACTTCATTTTTTAGCATTTTACTACAAGAGACTTGATCTCTTGATCACACCTCCCAAATGGGAAGCTTTTGGACCCCAAAAGCTCTCTGATTACTGAAATTGATGATGTGGAGACTGATTCTCCACTCTTCCACCCTTGAATAACTGAAATATACCCGATTTCATCAAATGAAGCTTTTGATAAAATGATAATCTGTCTCTGGAATCAACTGATTGACCATTGCTAAGATTGACGGACTCATGATGCAAATGATTAAAATTTGTAGAACAGCAATTGTAATTTGCAGAAAACAAACTTTTTCTACACTGATAAAACTTCCCAGAAGACTTAAAATAACCTTCACCTTGCAAACTGTTCCCATGGCGAATTCTACCATTCTGAAACCAACTTTTTCCCATGCTGAATTGTGTGTCCTTCTTGCTTGCACTGCTTTGCTTTGAAACTTCATTCTCTGCATTGGCTGACCCAAAAGGTAGTTTGTGCAACATAACATCATCTTTTTTCAAAGACAAACTGTTATTAAACTGAGACATATCATTAGCAACATCATAAAAAGGTGAATGCTCAAAATCTGATCGTTTCAACATTAACAAAGTTAGACTTTGACTTGCATTAACCAGTCTTTTCAATTGACTTGCATGGAGTAAAGAAGATTCCAGCTTCTTCTTGTGAGCTCTCAAAATGTACTCTTTACCATCTTTGAACAAGTGATACTTGTTTTCATGGCGATGAAAGATGGCCTTCCTGTCAAATAAATAAGGACTTCCCAAAACAATACTTGAGATATCAAGCGGCACCACATCAAGTTCCACTGTGTCAATAAAGTGTGCAGTTATTGCAAAGCGCAATATGCACTTCCTTGAGACTTGCAAATTGGCATCCTTGCATATCCATTCAAGTGGATAAGGCTTTGGATGTGGAATGGTTTCAAGTTTAAGCTGCTTGACCAAGTCTTCAGATATAAGATTCGCTTGTGACCCACTGTCAAATAGTGTGTCAATTTTGGTATGTTTTGAAATTACCCTCACATGGAAAAGCTCTATCCTCCTCTTTTCATCATGAGTATCTTTGTGACAATTCAAAGAGATAGAACTAGGAATTGTGTCTTGCACCACTTCTTTCCCCTTAATGTTCTTTAAAACTATGCATATGCTTTTTGTCTCATCTCCTGAGTCTCACCCTAAGTCTTGCTCAACTTGCAACAATTTTCTCCTTTTCTTTGGTCTTGTTTTTGTTCTTGTATTTTTCTGGTTTCAGTTCAGGATGAAGCTTCCAACAATGATCTTCATCATGACTTGTCTTTGAACAGTTCTTGCAAAAGAACTTTCCTTTGTCTTTTCTTGAATTTGCAACTCTCTTCTTTCCTTTGTTTTTGAAATTACTATCCTCATCAAAAATATTCTTTCCTATAGCTTCTAAATGTGTAGCCTGCACACAGACTTCATCTAAGCTAGTAGGATTGAACAATAGAATAGTATGTTGCAGATAATTGTGCAAACCTCCTATGTATTTCAACAAGGTGTCTTGACTTTTTAAGTCTACTCCAAGTAGAAGTGCTCTCCTTCTAAACTCTTGGGTATAATCTTGCACATTTTGACCCTTAAGTTGCCTAAAATTTTTCCAATTCATGATTTCTTTCTGAATATGAGCAAGAGGATAAAACTATTTCTTAATAGCAGTAATAAACTCATTCCAAGTTAGAGTTATCTTACCATGCTTTTTAATTTCCTCTTGGTCTTGGCTTCCCACCAAACCAAAGCTGCTCCATCCATTCTCAAAGAGGCTAATTGGATTTTTCTGTCATCATCATGCAAATTTTGAATCCTTAGATAGACTTCCAGCTGTCTAATCCAGTTATCCAATTTCTCTGCATTCACATCACCATTAAACATTGGCAACTCAAACTTTACATCAAGCTTTAACAAAGGATTTTTAAGAGATGTTTTTGTTTTATGTGACTGATTAACATAAGTTGAAGAGGATGATGTGGAGGAAGAGGATGACGATGGAGATGAAGGATCACCATTTCCTCCATTCCCTTTCTTAGACTCATCTTTGTATTTCTTTCCTCCTGAAGAATCTCCTTCTTCTTTTTGGTTTCTAGACCCTTCTCCAGCAATCCTATCATTTCTCTCCTGATAGAGGATCCTAACCATCTCAGTCATGTCCAAGAAATCTTTTCTAAAGACTCTTTCTTCTTCCTTGGGATCCATTTCCTCATGTACTTCTCCTTCTCTGGAAGACATGTTTGTGGTTGATTCTAAGGCTAATGACGATGAAATGGAAGGTGGATATAATGGCACTCTAGCCCTCCTTGGTTGAGGATTAACTTGTTCTCTAACCAATTGACCTTCCCCTCTTTTCAATTTCAGCCTAGTAAGCATCAAATTTTGCAGAATAACACAATCTTCTTGCACAAATTTCACAAGCAAAACCTAGAGCTTTGATACCAATCTGATCTGAAATTGTGAGGACAAAGTATTTCTTATACAAAGACTGACAGTAGGGGGATTTTACTGGTTATTTCACCTTTACTAGAAAGGATGAAACCAGAAGCTTCTGGCCCACAAACTGGCTCTACCTAAAGAAATAAAATGTAAACACTGAAATAGATCCGATCAATGAAAGTATTTGTTTATGTGCAAAGTATTCATTAATCAAAATTTTATGTGTGAATAAGCAAGTACAAGTATTCTGCAAATGAAGTAATGTGGTTTGAAGTTAAACTAATGAGTTTTGTTCACTGTATAAGTCTTCTTGGGAAAAGTGTACTTATGAAAAGTTATTGTTTAATGTAGCAAAATCTGAAATATAATAGCAAAAATGCACAACATAACAGTAAACATTTTTTTAAGCAGTTCACCCCTCTCTTGGGATACCTCTGCTGGGTCCAAAAGCCTCTAATTAGGCTTTTCCCTTTTTAATTAATGCTCAAATTATGAATTACACTGTGTAGAAAGCCTCAAAAGGAAAAATAAGCTGCAAATTCAGAAATAAAACGCTGAAATCAGTATAAATCGACTATTCATTCACCTCCAATGGATGAGTATAGTCCAAAACAGCTGATCTTTCATTAGGCCCTGGTGGCTCCACAACAAAAATCGCTGGTAAAATCACTAATAGAGCGCCCTGATGGCTCTGCAAACTCTCCCAACAGCTCCAGAATGCTTCAATACCCCAAAATAAAAAATAAAAAATCGTCCCAAATGGACTTTCCTAGCCAAAGTTATGGCTAACTGAAGTTTTGCCCAGTGTCACCTAGAAAAACTCCACTAAATGTGGAGCAAATCCAGATAAGTCCGCCAAAACTGGAGATAGGTGCTAAAATTAAGGGTTCCGCCGAATTGACCGCCAGTTGTGGGTGGGGGCTAACGAATAGCCCACGTGACCGCACCGATCGCATTACATTAAATAACTTAGAGTTATATGCGATGAAACATTAATATAAAACCATATATTATAATATGGTGTTGAAACTCTTGTGACCACGTCCGTTGTGCACCCGTTTGAAATTTGCCATGGTTCCGGGCTGTGGGTTCTATGCGGAGGGGGCTGGCCCCCTTTCGGGCCCCGCCCAATTTAAACAACGGTTAAATTAAAGTTTGTTGCATTGGTTAATAAGAAACAATGACGTGGTCCAACGATCGGGCCTTTGTGTTATCATCTCGCCGACCCATGATCGAATCTTTCCGCACCCATAACAAATTTTTTAACGCCATTTCAATCCAACTTGGGGCCACGTGGCGGCCTCCGGGCTGGCCACGTGGCACCCTTTTGATTGGCCACATGCAGAATATTCTACAGAATATTTTGTGGAATATTTCATGGAATATTCCCAGAATATTCTGTGGAATATTCTTTTTTTAGTAAAATTTTTTTTGTAAAGTCAATTTTGGCCATTTTTTAATTGAAATTGGCAAACTTTAAAGATGAATAACTTTCTCATACAGAGTCAGTTTTTAGTGCCGTTCACGTCTACAGGATCATTTTTCCAAGCTCTTTCCAGTCGATCTGGTTCGGACCAATTCTGAGCAACTTCATTTTTGAGCATTTTTCTACAAGAGACTTGATCTCCTGATCACAAGATCTGAATATGAAGCTCAAGGCTTCCTCACTAATCTTCCAGAGAAAGGAATACTCCCTTTTCTGCAAAACTAGATCTGGAAGTGGTGTTGAAAACCCCTCACTGCAACACCCTGCAACACAGCAATTCCTGCCCAACAGAAAATGTTGTAGCTGGAGGAGGAAGCTTGGCCTCAAGCCTGGATGTGAGGCATTTCAGAACATACTCCTTCAAGAGATCCTCAATGAAGGAGAAGGAATCCCCTAAACAGGAAATTCCTCTCTCTAGCTAAACAACCGAGAGAGTTTGAGTTGCTTAAGCAAGCTCAAAATCGAATTATCTTCAACAAAATTTCCTTATGGCCTTCCTCTTCATTTTATAACATTAGGGCTTAGAAAACCCTAAACCACCTCCAATGAGTTAACCCTTTTCACATGAAGGGTCTCCATCTAAAACTGCACTAATCAATAAGGAGGTTTAATGCATCTAGACACTGCTGAGATTTAGTCATGTTGACCCAGTCAATCTTCTTAATTCCTCTTCACACCTAAGTGTCTTTTATTGAAATGGCCCAGATTTGTCCATGTTCACATTGGGCATTGATTTATTTTTTTGATTACGAGTTTTAGAGTTTCTCCTTTACACTTTTATTCATGAGTTAAGCAAACTGAAAATAAAATATCATATTCCCATTAGCTGCAAAAATTGGGAATAATACAGTCTCCCTCGGAAAAATGTTGCTTGCCCTCAAGAAACTCTTATTGTAGATGCAAACCATCTATTCCCCTCCAAATGGAATCCACATAAGGAAGGCTTCCTCCATTTTCTGCAATAGGTTATGTATGTTTGGTTCCATATTTGTCTTCCACAAGTACATGAGATGACTTCCAACTGTAAGGTTAGAGGTCCTCTTCCTATCATGAAGTACAAGATGACAATTACATGATGTCCAACACCATCATAAGCACATGAGAGACATACAATATAGTAGCTCCTTCCATAAAGGGGAAGATTCATCATGAAAAAAATTCCTCTTTCCCATGTCTTATGGATTTGACTGAGCATTGTTATGCCCTTATTGTTAGCCCTGTTGGCTTTATTGGATCCAAACTCCATCATTCCAGCGTTAGGCAAAAGAAGAAGGTAAGGAGTAATATGGGTAAACAAATATTTCAAACCATATTCTCCTAATAACCACCGGAGCAAGGCCCTTTGCTGCCATCCCCCATCTCCTCCATGTAAGATGGGCAAGCCAAGCTTTCCAAAATATGATGTACATGCCCTCCTTTGCTGTAGTTTATCTTTAATACATAGGGCATGAATCAGAAAATTATGAGCTATGGGGTGGTCACCGTACTCATTTAAAAGCAACCAAAGCAACAAGAGGTCTTGTTGCCTTCTTTCCTCCTCTTGTGCATCATGAAACCAAACCATACTAATGGACATATGATATGTCACATCAGCCCAATACAAAGTATCATCATCAATGCACATCATGAGATCAATATGCCAAATTTTACACAATGCAAAACACATAGACATAGGAGATGTCATGTGGTGTCCATACTCTCCCAAGTGAGTCAAAATTTTACATGCCTTCTCTTAGTGCAATAGAACATTAAAATCCAAGACATGATTTAGAAAATGATGAGCTATTGGGTAGTAATCATACTCACCCAGAAGCAGCCATTGCAATAAGGACCTTTGCAGCCCTCTTGCCTTATCAACATGTGGATCATGGAGCAATAACACAATGATGGAATTGTGAAATGTCTCATCAACATAGTACAAGAAAGCTCCCTCATACCACATCATGTGGGAGTCATCCCTCCTCCTAAGCCAAAGTTCATGCATGAAACATCCCTCCAACAAAAATACATCTGGATAAATGAGACATATTTCAAACATGGGTGAATACATGGACAAGAGATTTAACATGTGATGTCCAAACTCTCCTTTTAACAACCACATCAACCATGCTTCCTTTTCATATACTTTATTAATGATGCATAAAGCATGAGATGAGAGAATGAGAATCTTTGAGTAGTGATCATGCTTACCCCAAAGCAACCAGCGTTTCCATGCCTCCTTATTAATTTCATGACCATTCTTCAAGGCATAGATCAGCGAATTAGGTGACTTTGGAGAGTGATAGGAGTCTCCCAAGGGCAACCAGTGTAACCAAGCTTGCTGGCCCATATATTTCTGCAAGTGATCGTGTGATCTCTTTCTCATCATCCTCATCCACTCACTCCAATATGGAAGATGAGTGATGTGCTGCATAATCATGGCATCCTCCCTTTGTAGAATACCATCTCCTTTGAACCAATAAAGAACCTTGCATCTCATGAAATATTGAAATGCATCTCTCTTGAGATCTCTTAGTGAGACCTTTCTCCCATCTATGGCCTTCCAAAACCAGTGAGGCTTTGAATCTGCAGTAAGTAGAAGTCTCTCTTTGAGCTGTAGCATGCTCATTGAGAGAGTGTCATCTAGAGGGGAGAAAATTCTTCTCATCTCAAGATGTCTACTCTTCATCTTCTTCTTCTCCACTGCTTCAAGGTTGAAGCTGCCTCTAGAATGCTCCAAGAGAGATGAAGCCTCTTTGTCACAGTCACTAAGTGACAGCGCTGTAGATTTGCAAAGCGATGCATGCACTGTCTCAAAGCAAGTCACATTTCTGATCTCACAATCAGCCATTGAACATAGGATAGTACTAATCCCCCTTTTTGAAACTCTACATCTCAACTCAAGAGGTTGAATTCAGTTCAAAAATGATGCATAGGGAAAGTTTCCAATCTCCTCCTTGATTAGATCAAGGGTCCTCTGCGCTGTGACATGTCTTTGCTTCAAATTAGAATTTTGATTTAATCCTTGGCTATGCATTAATATTGAAACAATATGTGCTGAAATTTCATGCATACCTTGGATCAACTGATATGTGGGAACCTCTTGACAGAACACAAGAGTTCCTCCACCCAGATCAATGATACCTCCAACTGCTGGCAAGGATGATGGCCTCCTTTCTTCAAGCATACCAACGCTAGTATCTTCCTTCTCCTCCTCATGCATCTCCTGATTCATGCATGGAGTTTCATATGTTAAGAGCTCAAGACTACCTTGCAAAGATGCAAGTGCCTCTTCTCTAAATGCAAGCACCTTAGCAACATATGGTGAAAATGGAGATCTCTTGCCCAAAGTGACAAGATTGACATTCTCCTTAGTTTCCTTGGGAGATGTCTCTTTGTAGCTCATCATTTTCCTCTCCTCATCAAACTCTTTGATATTTTCTTCAATACTCTTCAATGTTTGAAAAAGAAGCAATGAGATCTCTTCTTCAGTGTTATACCTCTCACCTTCTTCAAAGAAAGTGGGCATAGTGGATCTATGAGGAGATCTAGGACTCTTCGGTCTTCTACTTTGCTGATAGGAAGTGTTGGGGCTTCCTTATTCTTCTTGAATCCTCATGCATATCTAACTGCAGCTTAATTCTTCTCGAAACCCTCTAGGAGTCTCGGTGCATCCTCTTTCTCTCTTCTGATTTACCTCTTGGGAGGGGCCTTCCGTAGATCTGAACATTGATGAGATTAATCTCATCCTCTCCATCATTCTGATATCTTCTTCTCCTATTTTCTCCTCTGATAGCTTGATCTCACAGGCTATGCCAGAGATCATGCTTTGATACCACTATAATATCCCCAAAAGGGATTGCTCAGCAAGACATGCCTGAAAAACGAATTTTTTAGGGATGTGTGCTTCATCTATCATAAAATGTGTTTAAAAACACTCAAAAACCAATTCCAAGTACTGCAGGAACCTTTACTCAGCTTTTGTTCTAAAAAAGGTGAGGAAAAACAACTTTTCATGCCCTAAAATGACTGTATTCAGAAATATGCGTAAAAATAAGGGTCATGGCTCTGGGATACGTTATATTAGTTCAATATGGATTCACATGCATAATTTCAGCAAAAAAAAATTCGTTTTTCTATGTTAAACAGATCATCCATTCCCGACTAGGCTTAAAATTGCTGATTTCCCATGACTTGGAGTATGCAGAAATTTACTAAAGCATAGGGAGTGTATTTTCTGAAGGGTTTAGAAGAAATAATGTTGGAACATCAGTATACAATAGAAAGAACATGGCTGAAGTGATTATCATAAGAAAAACAGAGTTTTACAAGAAGAATCCCCCAATTTAAAGGTACTACAGCAAGGGATTAAGCCATAAGAGCTAGACAACATGATTTTTAGAGGACTGAAGCACCATTTTATTATATTTCAGATCTAAAGCAGATGTGTACATGAAATAACATATCTATATAATATATGTGCACAATAATATCTTATCTTTACATTCCCCTTGGGGTTTTGATCAAAACATGAAAGCATAAGAGAAGATCTTAGATCTAAGATTCAGATCTAAAGAATTATTCAGGAATTTCTGTAGTAATACAATGATAAAAAAATCAGATCTAAAGGGAACATGGATTGGTTGTCCAATCCATGGATCACCATAGTGAAGGGAATACTCCCTTGTACACTAGAGATCTTTCCTCCAAGAGAATGTCAAGACCCCTACAACTTTGCCTCTGCAAATGACGCATTTTTTGAATTATACTGCACAGTTGATGTTGGAAGGTCCTTTGGCCTGATGCCAAGATCTGAATATGAAGCTCAAGGTTTCCTCACTAATCTTCCAGAGAAAGGAATGCTCCCTTTTCTGCAAAACTAGATCTGGAAGTGGTGTTGAAAACCCCTCACTGCAACACCCTGCAACACAACAATTCCTGCCCAACAGAAAAATTTGTAGCTGGAGGAGGAAGCTTGGCCTCAAGCCTGGATGTGAGGCATTTCAGAACATACTCCTTCAAGAGCTCCTCAATGAAGAAGGAGGAATCCCCTAAACATGAACTTCCTCTCTCTAGCTAAACAGCCAAGAGAGTTTAAGTTGCTTAAGCAAGCTCAAAATCAAATTATCTTCAACAACCTTTCCTTATGGCCTTCCTGTTCATTTTATAACATTAGGGCTTAGAAAACCCTAAACCACCTCCAATGAGTTAACCCTTTTCACATGAAGGGTCTCCATCTAAAACTGCACTGATCAATAAGGAGGTTCAATGCATCTAGACACTACTGAGATTTGGTCCTGTTGACCTAGTCAATCTTCTTAATTCCTCTTCAGACCTAAGTGTATTTTATTGAAAATGGCCTAGATTTGTCCATGTTCACATTGGGCATTGATTTATTTTGTTGATTAGGAGTTTTAGAGTTCCTCCTTTACACTTTTATTCATGAGTTAAGAAAACTGAAAATAAAATATTATATTCCCATTAGCTACAAAAATTGGGAATATTACAAACTGGGAGCAACATGTGTCCATAGATTGATTTATCACACTCAAAAGTTGTAGTCCTCAGATAGATATTTCTAACGAGGTATTGAGTGCATCAAATAGAGATCGTATGTCAAAGTAATGTCCCGGGGAAGATTGATGTACCAATTTACCCAAACGAGACCCACAGTTTTGGCGCTTCATCTCTTAGGGTTAGGTTTTTGGATGTTTTGGGTTTTTCATTGTTTCTCAACAATAAATAGGCCTTCGAACCTCATTGTAACACAATTTAGAGGCCTGTAGCCACCACATCTCTTCTCAAATATACGCTACCAGCGCCCTAGCTAGTTTATTTCCATTATGTTTGTAAGCATATTTCTGTTATTTGATATTAATGAAATGAAATATTATTTCCATTGCATCTTTGTGTTTATGTTTATTTCTATGTATTATTGCGTTTCTGCATAAATCTGAATTAGCGGCCTTCAACAAACCTTGATTTTGCATGGCTTATAATATAATGAAGGAGTGGTTTCAATCGACGAACCATGGTGCTGGACAAGATTTTGTATATCATATTAGAAAGAGCTATGGGGCAGAAGTCACTCGATCGTGTAGCCTCTTGATATTTTGGTATGAGTGTTATAAATGTACCATTAAGGGCTGAACATACCTGTATAAGTTGTCTCAATTCCTACACTAGCCCCCATATGTCCTAGCACAAGAAGGACCATTCGGCTTTGAAGAATTCTGCAATAAACCCATCTGGTCCTGGAGCCTTGCTTTGAGGTAGGGCCTTCACCACTTCTTCCACCTCACTAAGAGAGATAGGGGCCAAGAGGGCCTCGTTCTTATCATGGGAGACCAGAGAGGGATTATGATGTATGACCTTCCGCAGGGTGTCAGATCAGTCATATCCTTCATCTTGCAGTAATGAGGATAAAAATGATTTGAGTTCAGCCTCAATATCTAAGTGTTTTTCTAGTCAGGTACCATCAGTGCCATACAAATGCGTGATTCTATTGAACTGCCAGTGATTAAGCATGGGTATATGGAAGAAATTAGAGTTATGTTCCCCCTCTCGCAGCCATTAAACTCATGACTTTTGACGCCACATAATTTCCTCCTGTTGTCTACGCTCTTCTATGTCCCTGAATAGGTGTTCTTTCACTTCTGCCAACTCCTAGGATCGACCTTCCTTAATAATGTGGCTCTCCACTTCTTCTAAGAAACCCTCAAGTTTACATTTTTCATCAAAGATATTGCCAAATTCTTCCTGGTTCTAGGTTTTAATATGAGCCTTGAGGACCTAGAGCTTCTTCTTGAAATATTGCATTTTGTTACTCAGCGGGGTGTCTAGGGTCATCCACCAGGTTTCCAAATTTTGAAGGAATCTCAGATGTTGGAGCTAGAAGCTCTCAAATTTGAAGGGTTTTCTTTGAGGGACGATGGAGGATGTCAGATCTACACTGATGGGCAAGTGTTCCGACCTGTTGGAGAGCAAGATCTCCATTGATATCCGAGGGTCTTGCAACATAAGATGCTCGGAGAACATGAAGTGATCTAGCTTACAAGCAATCTGGTTCGAACCCCCTCGACGATTATTCCATGTATGTAATCCTTGATGGGGGATAACATCCACCATATGGAGATCATTAATGGTGTCATTAAAAGCTTGCAACGAGGGGTCCATTAATCAGATGCCCCCTCTTTTTTCCTCAAGATTCTGGATCATATTGTAGTCACCTCCCAGGATCCATTCTTCCTTGACCTAAGATTGGCTTAGACCTTGTAAGTGTGTCAGGAATAGAGATTTGTACCGAGGTGTGTGAGGGTCATATATTACAGTCAGGCTCCTCCAACTTTGCTCACCAATCAAGTGGAAGGAAGCAAATAAATAAAATTTGGTACCCACCCAGTCTGTCAATATGACTTTGTTTGGATCCGAAAGGATTGTGATTCCTCCTACAGTCCCTACTACTTCTATAGTCATGGCCTGGTTTTTTCTCTAGCAATGCTGACTATTTTCCTTAACTTTATCTATCGTCATCTTAGTTTCTTGTAACAAGACTATCTTAGGTCTATATATTTCTATTTTCTCTTTGAGGGAGTGGATCTTCCCTGGGATACTAAAGCCCCTTATGTTCCAAGATATGATCTTCATTGAGAAGGAGGGACAGATTTGGGAAATAAACCGTCAATTGTCCCATTTTCCCTGAATTCAGTAGTAATTCTCAAGCTTCTCAAATAAGTTCTTTTATGGATTTCCTTCCCTTCTTGGTTTTTTCTGGTCCCCCCTGGGTCGAAGAGGGCCACGGTCATAAAATTACTTTCTTTTCCCACCCTTGGAGATCTAAGTCTGCGTGGCTAGATTGTGTTGACCATTGAGTAAAAAGATGTCCAAAGTGGGAGAGTTGATTACCTGGGATTTCGTTGATGTCCGCCTTGCTCCAGCTCTTGAATATCTCCAACGCCTTTTTACCTTATGTTCCTAGTCTGTTGTGTTTCTTCTCTGCCTCTAATATCCTGCTTCAGTTGATCAAATCTTATTGTACCCATCGATCTGCCTCAGTGTGTTCTGGGAGTTTTCTCTTGGTAGCCATCTTTTCTTCCGGTATTATGAGCAATTTATCTATCTCCATAGGTTGGGTTATTTCCTTCGATGATGATGGAATCCCTTGAGTAGGTATTAGGGATAAATCTTCAACTGCCAGGGTTGCGAAGGAATTATAAGATCCAGGTGGATGCGACGGAGTTGAAGACTGTTGGGGCTGATTGAGCTTAGATGGAGGGGTCGCCTGGTTCCCAGGGCGCGTTGGTGGGTTCTTTGGCTAAGGACGATTGGGTTGTGTGCGTGCGTCATGCACTTATTGAAACCCCGCTCCGTCTTGAGATTGTTCTGCGGCCTTGGCTTCTTCTGCAAGGGTCAATGGGCAGTCTCTAAAGAGGTGGCCATACTCATGGCATCTTCGACATTTGAACAGAACATGCTCATAATCAAGCGGTTGAGTCTAGGTAGTATCATGATAGATCAGATATCTAGGTTCGGGAAGGGGTTGAGAGATATTCATATGCACACAGATCCTGGCATATGCCACGTGGCATCGACGCTTAATGATCTCAAACATTTTGACAAATTTTCCTATGGAGTTTCCAATCCCTTCAAGAATATCTGGTTCCCAGAAATCGTCCGGCAGTGAATATAGTCGAACCCAAACTAGTGCAGTTGTAAATTCTTCCTTCTCCGGGTTGTAGCATTATTCCCAATAGTGGAGAAAAAGGCCCGTGCTGCACATGAAGTAAGGTCCATTCTCAAAAAAATTCTTTTGGTCTTCAAGATCTTCTAATATAATAGTGAAAAAGCCCTTTGCTCTGATACACAGTTCGAACTTCCCTTGTGGAGTCCATTTATGATGGATCCAGACCAATACATCTTGCTCTTTGGACTAGATCCCTAAGAATTTGCAGATCATGGTGTGATCCTTCATATATTTCTGGGCTTTCTCCAGTCGGTTGTTTGGAATGAGGAATTTTGGATTAATGGTTGCCTTTGGCAGGCAATAGTTGTGAACTTCTTTAGCTTGCCATTATGCCCCCATCACTAGGATTTCGGCGGTGGTATCAAATCCAATTGGTCCATTGGTTGGGCGACCCTGAACAAAGGGGGTTATGATTTAAGCACCATAACCTTGGTGGAAGTGGAATCAAATTGCTAATAATCTATTGGTACATGATAACATAGTTTTATGAAAAAAGGTTCGCAACAATTAAATAATTAAATTATAAAAAATATTATTATTAATAAAATATATTAATGGAAAAAGGTGATAAAACATGGTTATCAGAAGAAAAAAACATAAAAGAATAAACAATTAATAGAAAGCAAGGAAAGTATGATTATTGGTTAATAATTTTTTATTATTAGAAATAAGTATGATAATGAATGGAAAGAAAATATTAATTATGGAAAAATCCACACATATATATTTTTTAGATAATTAATTTATTATGACACTTAAAAACATTGTTGTTAGAGAGTATACAACCATTAATAAAAAGCAAGCAATGAATGATTGTAGGTTAATAAATATTTATTGTTAAAAATAAGAATGATAATGAATGGAAATAAAATATTAATTATAGAAAAATCCATATATTTATTTTTTTTATAATTAATTTATAATAACACTTGTGATTGAAGTTTTTTTTTTTAACAATTTTTAATTATAACAATTTAATTTTAAATCACATAAAATTAAATATTCACCAATTAAAAATTTAAATTTAAAAAATTCAAAAATTAATTTTTAATTTCTAAAAAATAAATTTAATGTTCAATTTTACCAAAATTTTTATAAACTATATAAATAAATTTCAAAATTTACAAATTAATTAAAAATAAAAGATTTTATAACTTATTGCAATATACTTATAAACAAAATTCCAAAAAAAAAACTATTCTAAAATAAATTTACCTATCAATCTATCAAATAATAATAATATAATATGTTTTAATCTTATCTCAATGTTTGCATTATATTTACTTTAACATTCCCATTTCTCAATACTAATTTTCATCCATTTTTTAGATTGAAAATTTATAATTCAATAGCGTTAAAAAGGCAAATATAAAGGGCATATTAGATATATGGAGCGACAACAATGAGTGCCTTCCTTTTCGTGCATAGTTTTTACAAAGTTACTCACCATAGTTATCATTTTATTCGTGATTTTACCGAGTGCATAGTTGTCACTCCTCCTAAACTCGAGTCTTTTGACGATCTAATCGGTGCATGGTTCCAATCAACACATTATTCACTTTAAAGTTTCAAATAAAGTTGTCTCCAATGTTAATGCTCGTTTTGGAAGGGCCATCACTATTGTTTCATGTTTTTTTTAAATGTTTATTTTTTTATGGTGTTTAATTATTATTATTTAATTTTAAGGTTTTAGTATAGTGATTTGGCTGCTAAATCTATAAAGACATACATACTCTATTCTCTTTTGGTTGTGAATGTGATTTTTTTTGTATAAAACACATACTCTTAACCATTAGACTCACTCAAGCTGTATTAATTAATAAAATCCATACGCCCAATCGATTAATTTGAATTAAATATAGTTTTAATTAATATTTCTTAAAAAGGTAAGAAATATAATTATGATAATAAGCATATTTATTTTGAAATAGATTTTTCAGAATTTTAATATAATTATCAATAATTATTAGATAAACCATATGAATTTAATCTTTACAAAATATTTTAAAATATTTTTAGTAGTATACACAAATCAAAGATTGAAATTTTTCTCCAAAATAGTTATGTCAATTTTTATAGTTTGAAGATTTATGTGGCATGAGTTTTGAGGAAGGAGATTAAGAATCTACACAATATCTATTTTTACGTCTACGTTTTGAGTCTAAACAAGACTAATCATCAAGACTAAACATGCCACGAAGAAAGGTGGATGGATGAGATAAATTCTATCAAGAGCAGAAAGAATGAAAGAGGAGAAAGAAATGGCCAACCAAAAAAACATATAGTTAATTAAGGTTTATTTGATAAATAAATATTTTTATTTAAATTTATCATTAAATATGTTAACTAATTGATTTTTAATTTATTTTTAGAAATAATCTAATAAGATTTATTTTGGTTAAGAAAGGTATATGTTATGATTTATGTCATTTTTACTCTTTAATTTAATTAATTAATTAAAGAAATAACTATATCAATAATAAAGCGTTATCTGAAGTGAGTTATGATTTTGTGAACAGTGATATTCATAAATAGTGATATTAGCCTATAATATTGAAACACGACCTATTTGCTAGCAATTGCTCGTAAAGGTGCAAAGATACACAAAAGGAATAGAAGATTTGAGAAAATCATTTTTAATTTAGAATATCCAATGTAAGATCCCAAATGACCAAATAATCAATATATCTAGAATATTTTAGTGTTCTAAATGAGATGATGACAAACCAAACATAGAACACAAGGAATCTAAAAGAATACAACATTTTCTTATATTATTAAATGAAGAAAATAGTACATGCTCGTACAAAATATCAAAGACCCTACAATGGCATGCGCGATTGCTCATCAAAGAGGAAAAAAAAACAAAGGACTAAAGCACAATCATGGACCCTGAATGGATCCACCAAAAAAATCACACCCACGGGGTTTTCATCCGTGGGATCAAACTGGAACTAGCCACACCAAGCTCTCAAAAAAACACAATAAGATAGATAAATTCAGGATGATCCCACTGTCACACTCCTATCCCCTTTTATAGGCTTGATGGACTCTCTAGAAACTTTATTTTATTGTTTTCCCTTGAAAAAGGAAGGAAAATACCATGGGTTGATACCATGGGCAAATACCACTGTCAATACCATGGGCAAATTCCGTCCACTTTTACCATGCCAACTAAAGGGAATATTACATCCAACTATAAAAAATCATGATTTGTGTTTTGCTATCATATTATCTTTATAGTTAAATATATTTTTAAGCATGTTGGATAATGAAACATTAAGGCTTTTGTAAATATTCTTTCACAACATTTCTTCTCATGTCACTCTAAGATTTATGGGGAGTCTATTAAAATGGACTTGATTGGATCTCCGTTTCGTGTTATGTCTGCCCCTCTTGGTACAAAAGTAGAAAACCATTTTATTAACTTTACACTACCAAAATTCCTTCTTAAGATTATGGAATTTAAGTTGATCAAGAGTTTAGAAATGCATGGAGGTTAATTTGCAAGTGAATTATTACTACTTGAATGACCAACTATAATTTACAACTCCTTTTGGAGGTATGAAATGATATTTTTATTGGGAAGTTTTTAGTTACCTTAATTGGTATTCATCTAGTTAATATGATTGTCTAGTGTCATGGTGTAGCGTTTATAGTTACATAACATGACGAAATGAAGAAGAGGATTTTATGGTGCAAATGTTTTTGTAACCGAGAAAAATCTTTTTTCTTACCGTCTAGTTTTAAAATTTATAGCCAGAATACATGTTAGTGTGTTTTGTTATTTTGTGAATGTTATAAGGAAAGTTTGCAACCATAAGATTTCAAGACATTTATCAAATATCATGTTTTTCACGACATCATAATTGGTATTTATATGGAACAATATCTAAGATTTGCTACTTTTAGGTTGAAGAGCACTAGTTCCTGATGTAACAGCAATGCCTATAGTCGTTGTCTTACTTCATGAAAGTTGGAAATCAAAATAGAAAAAAAACAACAAAAAGGAAATCCTTAGCACGCGTAAGTAGGATACACAAGGTTTTTGCAGAAGAATAAACATATACTTTAATTACTAACTACAAGAAATTGAGTTCAATTGTTTGGATTTAGGTTACCATGATCAACTCTCAACTCCATTCTTTTTAGTTATTTGAAACATTTTTAACACGCATCGATGCATTTTTTTATCATTGCATTCTAGCCACTTTAGATTTCTAAACGCAAATATTGGGAGATTTTTACTTGTGTTTATGCATGTTTGATAGTTAAGTTCTAGCTGCTTAGGATTTGTGAATGCCGTTACTAGATCGATTATTAAGGGATACTTGGAATATTGTGATTGGTATTATTTCAGAGAAAAACCACTGCGTGTGTGAAGGCACATACCTAGAACATATGTTTTTAGACATACCAAAAGAGACATTCCTACAACATATGTTTTTAGTTGTTAACAATCGACACATTACGATTTTTTCTCTAGAAATATTTTGTGAATCAATATAAATATTTGCTAAAAAAATTTAAACAAAATAAAACGAGGATAAAAGGACACATCATGTTGAGAATTCATCTCATGCGGGAATTTTTCCAGTGATGCAGAGCTCTATTGTCGATGATGCAGCTAGATTGTTGAAATTGCTCGCCAGACAAAGTCCCTTTGCAACGTGCCTTTGACAACTGTTTGCTCAAATCAACGGTAGAAAACAAAAGTAGTAGTGACAGTGGTACAACGAAAAACAAAAGGGGAGATGATTGTACGCATTGGACAAATTCAAAAAGGGCACCTTTGGTGTAATTACTAGGAATTGAACACACACATATTCTCTTTCTAAAAAAGCTCTATCTTTGGAAACATGTTGCATCTTTTATGAAGAATATTAGAATACCATTCTAGTGAAGAATGGTAGAATAACTTTATTCAGTACATTTTAAATTATAAGTTTAGTAAGGACTGCATGTTTTCTTATTGTGTGTATAGTGAGGAGTCTTATGATATCACTTTTGGAAGTCTTGTATACAGTTTCTTCAAACTACAATTTTGATGTTGTGTAGATGAAGTCTAGAAACAATATGTCTTTTTAGAGATATTTTGAGATGATACATGTTTTAAGACAATATTTTGACGATATACTTTATTACACGTTTAATAGTATTGAGAGACAATGACTTCAATGCAATATTTTGTATAATGTATAATTTTCTTTGATTTTATCTAAAAAACAAAAAAAACACTAACTTTAAATTAATGTAATATTGGTATAATAGAAAATAATTAAAAAATAACATGCTTAGTACAATATAAAATAATAAAATGTTAAATAAATTATTAGTAAAAAGATAAGTGATATAATGTCAAACAAAGAAAGTAAATGGAAAAAGACACTCACGTACTTTCAGAGTAGCTAAATGGTATAGTAAAAAAATTCTTTAACCCAAAAATCCATTAAACCTTCTGTAATCATTTGCATTTACCTTAATAATTATTGGTTGAAACCATACAAAAATTATAACAATAGCTATTTTATTTTGTAATTATATAATTTGTTTTATTTTTAATTCTTAAAAATAATTATATTTATAAATTTAATAAATTATTTTAAAATTGAAATAAATTTATATTAATTTTAATTTTAGATTTTGATAAATGTTATTTTATATGAAATCCTCTAAATGAATTGGAGAAAGAATCTCCATATTTTTTGAAAATAACTCTGAGTAGAGATGACATAAGAGATCGATATTCTATTTTTTCATTAATGTGAATTTCTCAAAATTCTTTTGGCTAGTGTCCTTACAAATTATGAGCGCCATCACTAGGGAAATAAGGTAAATGCTTTGTTTTGGCCACCTCACGTGAGAAATAGTGATATTCATCACTCCGAAATTAATGAAACTTTCGCTACTTTGGTCAAAGCATGTTACAAATTGCGATATTCATCACTTGGAAATGAATGTGAACTCTCTCTTTCTCTCTTTTGTGAGAGGTCGTGATATTCTTCGAATTGATGAAATCCATTGCAACTACCCACTAATACAGTTGTTACAGTGGATTTCACAATTAATATTTTTGAGTAGTTTGTCCCAATGGGTAATTTGTCTTAGTGAGTAGTTACAACGGATTTCACTGTTAAATTTTGAAAGAAGTTTTAGTTGAAATCTTGTTGTTTTACAAGAGTTTCATTAATATTATCAATTATCAATTTGAATACATGATTGTACCATGTCATCCTTATCACAATGTACCTGAAACATTGTGTCCATCACCTTGAATTTGTTTTCTGATGTTCCCTGTACTTTATCTGTTTCAGTAAACATAATAATTATATGAATGAGCCTGTACAACTAACACTTGTTTCAACTGGTTCATATGACATAAATTGTGATAATTTAGCATGTTTGAAACAAATATTATTGGGACACTGACTTATTCCCATAATGACATACTTTGGAGCATAAGCACTGATCAACAAATATTTACCAACTTAGATTGATATTTTATTGCCATTGGTACCATCAAATGTCTAAAATACCACATGAAATGAAACCACAAAAATAAATTGAAAATAATCACAGAAATACAAAATATGGTTTGTATAGTTCTCAGTATATATAAGCTAATTTCTCATTAAGAGCAGACACCCAATACTTTTAGCAAAGGGGAACATTCTGCCAACATGGCAGCCAAGACAATTCACTTGCAAGAGAACTGAAGATCAACATATGTTGACTAACCTACATAGGCTGGCTTCCTAATTTGTATTCATGATTAAAACCATCTTGTACACTTATGTGTTGTTTATGTCATGATGTCCAGAGAGAGAGAAAATGTGTGTTAATATGTAGGAGATCGAGAGAAGAGGGGAAAGGCAGGTAGGCAAGCGCCTGGAACTGGGGAACTCATAGAGTTTTCCTTTGTTGGAGAAGACGATCAATGCCACTTCAACATCACAGAGTATTGAGAGCTTCGTCGCCTTCTTCATCAGTTTGTTCTTCCTCTTTGAAAAAATTACTTTCTGATTGATATTGTTTTCGATCCTTCTCAGCTAGATTCCACCTCAAACCATCTTAAATATGCCCCTTAAGACAAAAAATCACTTTCTCGTTCTGCTTCTGAACTACCTCTCCCTCTTCCTCCCTAAGAAGACATGATGAGGTCTTGGAGTTCACTGTGTGCAGGTCGCGACAATGACGTATAGGCTCTTTCAATTTCGATCATACTTACTAGATATGTATTTGACAAATGACAAATAAATGTATGTAGTTTTTGTCAAGATGTTGGTTTGCGAGTTTTTCCAAGAGAAAGTCGCTAAACAGGGGCCAAGTTTTGATTTGTTTAATTTTTGCTTTGAAATGTGTGGGCGTGGTAGTAGTTGGGGCGAGCATTACAAAACCCCGCATCAAATAGATTATTGCCATGTAGCGTTATTCAAAGTAGAACTTCACGTATTTTTTCTAGCTCTCCACCATATACAAATCGGGAACATATATCACTTAATGGGCAAAACAACATACAAACAAATGTCAAACATAGATGAAAAAGGTAGACAAATACCTTACCTAACTAATTTCTATAAAAAATTAAGAATTCTCAAAATAAATCTCTATAATAAAATAAGATTAAATTTTCATAATAAATATATTGTTACATATTTTTTCAAATATATATTTATATATTTAATTTATATATTAATTTTTTTTATGATTAATAATAAATTTTTAAAATAAAATTACAATTTTAATAAATTTTTATTTTAACAACTTTAAAATATTTTAAAATATAATTTTTTCGGAAAATCACATAAGAAATTTAGGAGGCAGAAGCGTTTGAAAAAACTCATGTAATTCATCTGGGATAATGAGATTATTTTGATCGATGTCTTATTATATTTCATTATCCTGAGATCAGATGATAATCACATTTATCACGATGATGGTAATGATTAGCTAATAAGTTCCCTAATGTATCTGGTTCACAGAAAGTGTATAAAATGTTATAGATCACAGAAACTTGCACTCTCAACTTTAAAATATATTATTAACTAAATATTTTAATAATTTGATTTTTATTCACATATACTAATTATTTAATTTATATAATTAAAAAAATTTATGATTCCAATAAATCATGGGTAATTCGGACAAAGAAATTAGGCAGCTTAACACTCTTAACAAAAATACCATTTAAAAATTTAATTTATAAAATGATACTTTGGTTGAGAAATTGAACTTGACCGGTGGAAAAGTGTACGAACTGAATTTGAAGAGCTGAAATGTACGGACATCGATAAATAAATTAATCAATTGGACTAAACGCTAAGGTGGCAGAGATCGACCAAAGAAAGGATTAACTTACAGGCAAAGGATGAACTTACAGTCACAGTTAAAATGGATTCATTGCCAAGGAAGCGGAAAAGAAGAGCAGCAGTGGACCGTACCAATTTAGAAAACACAGCTCGTCTACGCATTGATGGTGAGTCTTCCACATCATTAGCCCTGCACCTTTCTTTCCAACAGCAGAGGAAGCGGACAAAGGAAAAGATGACGGATCAAGAATCGGGTTCGTTAGATTTGCATCCTACAGCAGATTCCATTGCTCCTCCTCCTCCAAGAAGGGTTTGTTTACCTAATTCACCAGAAAGAGGATTCAAGAGAAAGGTTGGCTGTATTCATGCTTCTACCCGGACTGGTAGGAAGCAATTGATTGAAAAACATTATGATTTGGGCCTCGAATTAGGACGAGGCAAATTTGGTCTGGTGAGAATATGCAAGAGCAAAGCAACTGGGGAATCACCCATATTCTTCTAAAACAGAGAGAAGAGCACAGTTTGGAAGTTCAATTCCAACAAAATATGGAGAAGGTGAATCTTTCTTCGGGCCTTTGCAGGGTTTCCCACGTCCAAGACAATCAGAGATTGATATCCAAGCAGCAGGGACATATGACATTGTAGATGCTCTTGCGGCTGCTATTTCACAGATAAGATTATCTGAGTCCAGAAGGAACAGACTGTGCGTTCCTGCATTCCCTGTTCCACTACAGTGCTTGTCTAACTTAAAATGCAGCTTGTGTACAGCATTTTGAAAGCATGCCATTGCTGACTGCTAATCATTAATTATTCATCTTGCGGCTTGCGATGTTGATAATGGATGAGTGACTAACAGCACGAGTTCATTGATCCATTCACTGACTAATGGAAGCTAAAGACAAAAATATCTTAATATGAAATGAGTCCATTGTTTGTGCCAGCTTAAGCTGTGCCCTGCTATTTGTGCTCACCAAATATGTACATTATTTGAATGGTTTGTTTGGATATCTATATCTATATCTTTCCCTCAGTGAACTTTGTACATATTGTTCCTCAATAAAGCTGAAAAAAATGCAAAATCTTAGAATTGCACTTTGTTATTTACTTCACATGATTATGCTTTATAGCCCTTTTGTATCTTCTTTAACAATTAATTATGCTTATTGCCACTATAATTCATCATAAAGTATTGTGTTGTTGGAAAGAAAGTGTAACTGTTGATGCAGAAGATATCGCTTTTTTCACTTCTTTGCTGTTGAAATACATAAACAGAATTGGGTTCATAGGATAGGAAAAAACGTTTCTTTGTTAGTTGTTGTTGTACTAGATAAGATAAGATTGTCGGAGCAACTATATCTTGATGAGTTTTTGTGGCTGGCAAACATCTGTGTAGACGTTGAGGGTTTCAAAATCCTTTTGCCATTGTAGCTCTGCAACCCTTGTGTATGCACTCACTAGACGAGAAATTCATATATTCATATTTAGCAATGGTAATTTTCAAAAAGAACAAAAATCTTGGGGACATGGTCCTAGAGCTGGACGAATATTTTCTCAAGGCCTTTAAAGGAGGTGTGGAGGTTTGGAAGTTTCTAGATGCAAGGAAGGCCTTTCTAGATCATAATTTTGGCAAGTCCAAGAGTAAGATATCCATCACTCTAAATTCCACTTCTATATGTATTATGCAGCATGCTCTGTAGTTCTCTGTTCCATCGAGTATTATTCATCCAAAGACATTAATATGACTTCTTTCTATCCTAATCCCATTGCTCTCTATAGTGTGAAGAAGCTGGGATAATTCCATTGCTCTCTATAGTGTGAATGTTGAAGAATGTAACTAGGTTTGGTCTTCATAAATGTATTTGAGTCAACATGTAATGTATTTGTCAAAAGAATGATTTTTTTTTTTCTTTATTATTATTATTGTTATAATGACTTATTAAAGCACGGTTTTCATGCTTGGGTCATCTTTTATTAGTCAAAGTTCCCATTGTGGACTCCTAGAATTTATATTGAGTCATTGGAGTCATTGTACATTTTATAAGATCCTTCTTGGGCTTTTGAATCATGTAAAAATAATTATTTTTGAGTCAAAATGAATTTTGTCACCTCCACACCAAGTCGGTCCTTGCTTGATGAAGTCGGCCTGAAAGAGAGCAATTCGACCCACAAGAAGCCTATATATACAAGTGCAGTTCGATCTATTTGCTCATCCACTCAACAAGTTCGATACACATAAGAAGTAGTGCAGTAAAAAGTGCAAAGTGCAAGAAGAAAGAAAGGTGCAAGATTGAAGTTTTTAGGCTCTCTCTCTCTCTTTTCTGTGAAGTTACTGGGTAGTTGCAGGATTGAAGTTGCTGGAGTTGCAGGGTCGAAGTTTTGTTGCTGCAGTAGGTCGAAGTTGCAGAAGGGAAGTTGTTGGGGTCGAAGTGTTGCTGCTGCATAGGTCAAAGTGTTGCATAGGTCGAAGTAGTTGCTGTTGCATAGATCGAAGTTTTGCTGCTACAAGGTCAAAGATCTAGATCGAAGCTATTGGAAGGAAGGGTTGACTTGGTGGTTGGAGGAAGTCTGTGTCTAGGGTGAAGAGTCTAGAATTATCTCAGGAAAACTATTGAAGGAAGAGATTTTGACTGAGTTTTCCCCTAGATAGGGGTTTTTCTCTGGTAGAGTGCCTACATATTGTGTCTCTTGTTTTGTGATCTTCATACACACATAATTTGGTAATTGCTTGATGAAAGATAATATAACAAAGAAGTAAAAGAAGGCAACATAATTCACAAGTAATTATTAGGAAAGAGGAATCTAATACCTAAGTCTACTTGCATTGATTTCTCAACATGGTATTAGAGCTAAGGTCAAGAAAGATTGAAGATCACTCTGTTGGCTCAAAGGAAATTGTTACTCCCTCTATGATAATTTATATGAGATTGGGATTCAATAATGCATGAAGCTGGATCAAGAAGATCTTCTACTACTTATTCAACAAGGTCAAAATTCAAGGGTTTTTGGCTACACTTACAGGTTCACTTAATGATGACAATGCATGGATTAGTGACACTAGAGCATCAAGGCATATGACAGGGAAGAGTAAACAACTTCACACTCTATCAAAGGAACCATCTTCTCATGTAGTGGAATTGGGAGGTAACAAAAGCTATGCCATTAGAGGCTTGGGATCAACATCTTTGAAGTTGGAGAATGGAGCTAAGCTACATCTCAACAATATACTATATGTTCTAGGTTTGAAAAAGAATTTGCTTTCATTTTCTTGCTTAGAAGATAAAGGGGAAAGAGTTGCTTTTGTTGAGGGAAAGTTTTTGGTTTGGGAAAAAGATTCAAGTATCGATAAATCTAGGGTTATTGGAGTTCGTGAAAGAAGCTTATATAGAGTCATAACACCATCTCCTCAAGCTTTAGTTCATATGGAAATCAATCCATTTGAGCTATGACATAGAAGATATGGTCATATACACTACAAGGTCATTCCCACTCTTAATCAGCTGGTTCATGGCATCCCCAATATCAAAGAAGATCATGAAGGAGTTTGTAAGGGGTGTTCTTTGTGTAAACATAGAAGAAAACCATTTGCAAATAGTGAAACAAGGTCTAAAGAAACATTAGACCTCATTCATTCTGATATGTGTGGGCCAATGTCCGACAAATCACTTAGAGGTCAATTTTACTATGTAACATTCATTGATGGTCACTCTAGAATGACATGGCTATACCTTCTTAAGAAAAATGATGAAGTATTTGAAAATTTCAAGGAGTTTAGATCTAAAGTGGAAACCCTAACTGGGAGGAAAATAAAGACTTTAAGATCCGACAATGGTGGGGAATACACTTCTAAAGAATTGATTGCATATTGTAAAGAAACAGGAATTAAGAGAGAGCTCATTGTTCCCTACTATCCCGAACAAAATGGAGTAGCCGAAAGAAAGAATAGGGCAATTGAATAAGGTATACAAACAATGCTCTTTGATTAAGACTTACCAAAATTTCTATGGGGAGAAGCAGCAATGACAACAATATATATTCAAAATAGAAGTCCTTGTAGAATTCTTGAGAATATGACACCTGAGGAAGCATTCACAGGGAAAAAGCCAAGTATGGACCATCTTTGAATCTTTGGGAGTCCTACCTATATCCATGTTCCAAAGGACAGACGAAAGAAGTTAGATTCTACAAGCATCAAAGGGATCTTCGTTGGCTATAACCTCTCCTCAAAAGCATATAGAATCTATATCAAGGAAGGAAGACATACTGAAGTAAGCAGGGGTGTTATATTTGATGAAAATCGTGCCTACAAAATATCTAAAGATATCCCTATTGATTCCGATGAAGAAGATATACCAATATTCGAAGAAGAAGAAATACACCACGACTATCCTTCTACAATTCAAGAAGAAGAAGGACCAAGTGAGCCTATTCAACCTGTGATCATACCGAACACTAGGAAGAGGCCAAATTGGTTAAAAGCTACTCTTGAAGATGCTGAAGGACATGAAGCTGCGAAAGGAACCTTTAGAGAAAAAAAACGGCCGAAAAGATATTCTGGATATCTGCATATATGACAAAACTGATTGAAGCTGAGCCATCTACATCTGAAGAAGCTGCTCATCAAGAAGTATGGAAGAAGGCAATGCATGAAGAATATCAATCCAACTTCAAGAATTGTATTTGGGAAATCGTTCTTAGACCTAGTGACAAATCGGTTGTCACCTCCAAATGGATCTACAAGATCAAACACGTTGTTGATAGAAGTATAGAAAAATACAAAGCTAGATTTGTTGCAAGGGGCTTCTCTCAAAAGGAAGGCATAGATTATGAAGAAACATTTGCACCCACCGCAAGGTATACTACCATTAGATCTTTGGCTTCATTGGCTGCTACAATGGGATGAAATATTCATCAAATGGATGTAAAGACAACATTTCTGAATTATACATTGAAAAAATCGAAGGATTTGAAGTAAATAGCAAAGACACTTATGTGTATAGACTCAAGAAGGCTCTATATGGTTTGAAGCAAGCTCCTAGGGCATGGTATGCAAGAATGGATGCATACATCTAAGAATTGGGTTCATGAAAAGTACTGCTGATCCAAATCTCTACATCAAGGTTGTGGATAATGTGTCAGCCATTAATCTACTATATGTGGATGATCTATTCATTACAGGTGTGTAGCGAAGGATACAAGAATGCAAGAAGATATTGGCAGCCGAATTTGAGATGAAAGATCTGGGAGTATGGCAGAAATCTGGGGAGATATATCTGGGGCAAGGAAAGTATGTCAAGTTGTTGCAAAAATTTTGGATGATCGATTCCAAGCCCATGGCTACTTCTATGATCACCAATCTCAAGAAGATGAGGAGCTCTGACTCAAGTCTCGTAGATCCTACCTCCTATCGTAAGTTGGTGGGTTCTCTGATGTATCTGGTAAATACTACGTTGGATATATGTATTGCTGTGAACATTCTTAGTCAGTTTCAGTTGGAGCCTCGTCATGATCACTGGATCGCTGCCAAGCAAATATTGAGATATCTTTGTGGCACTATACATCACTGCCTAAAGTACGATAGCAAGGAGTCAAGCTGATTGGCTTCACAGATTCTAATTAGGGTCGCAGTGAGACCGATGAAAGAAGCACTACAGGTGGATGCTTTATTTTGGGATCTGCCAGGATCTCCTGGATTAGTAGGAAGCAAGATCCTGTTGCTTTGAGTAGTGTTGAAGCAAATTATGTGGTTGCATGTGAAGTAGGAAAGAAGGTTGTATGTTTGAGGAAACTTTTGACAGATTTGTTTGAAAAGCCTCTGGGTCCTACTATGATCAATTGTGACAATCAAAGCTGCATCAAGAGGTCTAAAGATCTTGTGTCTCATGCTAAGATGAAACATATCAACAATAAGTTCCACTACATTAGGAACTTTGTGCAGGATGAGATCGTGAAGCTACAGTATGTCCCAACCGATGACCAGGTAGCTGATATACTAACAAAGTCCCTTCCTAATTAGAAGTTTGAATATCTCATAAACATGCTTGGTTTAGTTACTAGTATACATTGCTAATTTTTTTGATGATGATAAAAATTTGGAAGAGATTTGTTGAGGCTTTGTGTGTGACACATTGCCTGGGAGGACATCAGGCTGACACTATGTGTTGATGTCTAGATCCCGAAGTAGGGAGGGTGGTGTTGGTCATGGAGCTTTGACCTCAGATACACACCTGGATCTTTGGGTTGGTGGTTAGCAAGCTTGATGGTACCTAGAGAGGCTGAAAGCTTTAGTCCATCTTAGTCCCACCCAGATAGATTGCCCTGGTTAGGAATCTAGTCTGTGTCACTGTGAGTGCCTAAACTGTTGGATGACCTTGGATGGATTTCCTTGGTCAGGAATCTAGTCCATGGCATTGCGGTGCCTAAACTCTTCATAGTTCATATGTTTTGAGATCTTCCTTGTACTTGTTATTATGAATACCTCCCTAGTTAAGAGGGAATGTTGAAGAATGTAACTAGGTTCGATCTTCATAAATGTATTTGAGTCATTATGTAATTTGCTTGTCAAAAGAATGAAAAGTAATTTTTTTATTATTGTTACAATGACTTATTAAAGCATGGGTTTCATGCTTGGGTCATCTTTTATTAGTCAAAATCCCCATTGTGGATTCCTAGAATTTATATTGAGTTATTAGAGTCATTGTACATCTTATAATACCCTTCTTGGACTTTTAAATCATGTAAAAAGAATTATTTTCGAGTCAAAAATGAATTTTGTCACCTCCACACCAAGTCGGCCCTTGCCTGATCAAGTCAGCTTGAAAGGAAGCAATTCGACCCACAAGAAGCCTATATATAGTATATACAAGTGTAGTTCGATCTATTTTCTCATCCACTCAACAAGTTCGATACACATAAGAAGCAGTGCAGTCAAAAGTGCGAAGTGCAGGAAGAAGAAGGAAAGGTGCAAGATCAAAGTTTTTGGGCTCTCTCTCTCTCTTTTCTGCAAAGTTATTGGGCAGTTGTAGGATCGAAGTTGCTAGAGTTGCAAGGTCGAAGTTCTGCTGCTGCAGTAGGTCAAGTTGCAGTAGATCGAAGCTGCAGAAGGGTTGAAGTTGCTGGGGTCGAAGTGCTACTATTGTATAGGTTGAAGTGTTGCATAGATCGAAGTGTTGCATCGGTCGAAGTTGCTGCTCTTTCATAGATCGAAGTGTTGCATAGTTTGAAGAAGTTTCTCCTGCATAGATCGAAGTGTTGCATAGGTCGAAGTAGTTGTTGCTACATAGATCGAAGTTTTGTTGCTGCAAGGTCGAAGATCTAGATCGAAGCTGTTGGAAGGAAGGGCTGACTTGGTGGTTGGAGGAAGTTTGTGTCTAGGGTGAAGAGTCTAGGATTATCTCTTGAAAACTATTGAAGGAAGAGATTTTGACTGGGTTTTCCCCTAGATAGGGTTTTGCCCTGATAAAGTGCCTACATCTTGTGTCTCTTGTTTTGTGATCTTCATGCATATTATTTGGTAATTGCTTGATGAAATATAATATAACAAAGAAGTAAAAGAAGCCAACATAATTAACAAGTAATTATCAGGAAAGAGGAATCTAAGACCTAAGTCTACTTGCATTGATTTCTCAACAGTGAAGAAGTTTGGATAAATTTCCTTATGAGATTCAAAGTTTTCAAGCTTCCTTCGATCCAACTTAGAAGTTTGGTCTCAATTGTGGTGCTTACTGCTAGAGAGCAGTTATTAATGTTGAGATTTTGGGGTAGAATTAGGTTGTGCTCTAGCTTCGAAATTTTTTGGAGGGGCTAAGACACACAAGATCTCCAAGACCCAGAAAGCGTTTGGAGAAATTTCATCTGGTGTTGAAGTCATTCAAATAATTAATTTTTTTAAGGAGGACCCTAAGTCTAACTTAGTGAAATAGAAAAATTAAAGTGAATTAATTAAACACATGTGATGAAATGTTCTAAGTGACGTGGATCAAACAGTCTTTTAATTTGAGCCGTCGATTAGAGATTAGATCACGGCCTTCAGTTTCCCAACAAGAAAAGTATAAGACAAGGACTTGGAGTCAGTTGGAGAACATACACATAGGCAAAGCACTGAAGCTAAGTCAAATTTCTGGGGCGGGGCTTGCTAAGGAATTCGAAGCGAGTTTGCAGTGTAGTGAGGGGTAGAGATCAGCAAGGTATGATCTGATCCAAGGTCGAGAATACAGCTGCAGAGAGGCAGCGTGTACTAGACAATGAAGAGCCAGCTAGGAGGATGCAGTTCAAGCAACAAAACGCAAAGGACTTTGCAGAGGCTGCGTAAGCCCAACCAGGGTGACACAAACCCAGCCAACGCAGCACAAGGGCAGTGTAGCACCATCCACGGTGACGCAGGCCCAGCCAGGGCAGTGCAAAGGCAACGCAACACCAGCTAGGGTGACGCAGTGGGGACGCTGGCTAGTAGGGGCTGATGCAGAGGCTGCAAAGGCAACGTTGAGGGTTCCAGTGGGCCAGAAAGGGCTCGAATTCATAATTCCTCGAAGAGGGTTGGATCAACCATTTTTTCTGTCTCAGAATGAAAGGTACAACTGCCGTGTAATTTCTTCTGTAGGGAAGACCGTTTCTAGTGCCCATATAATTGTATTTAGATTTTGCTTAATAATAAAACCCTCTAGAACTGCTGCATCGGTTTTACCGCATTGGGTTTCTCCTGGGACATTTGTCTAAAAAATCTGTGTAATTTTGTCACATGTGCATGCTGTTCAGTAAATGATTTGTAGATTTGTAGCTTGCAGTTTGTATTTGCTTTAGTATTTTTCTAAATATTTAGATTAATTTGTTAATTAATCAAACAAGTAGGTGAGGTAGATCGAGACACTGCAGTATGGTTTTTGTTTTGGAACTTTCACATGGTATCAGAGCATTGCAGATCAAGCTGATCCACTAGCAGAGCGACTGAAGATAAATTGCTGCAGGAAGGGCAGCTGAAGTAGTAGAGATCCAGAAGAGGGCAGCGTAGCACCAAGGGGGATGCAATCTAGCCAGGCTGACGTAGAGGCTAACACAGAGCCATTTGAGTGACGCAGAGGCAGCACAGAGCCTTCCAGAGTGACGCAGGAGCAGCCTGCGCTGAGCTAGTCTGCTCACATAGAGGCCAGCCAGAGGGACACAGTTCGTGTGAAAGAATTGTTGTGCAGTTTTCCAAAGTCTGGAAGCAGAGCTTCTGATCTTTAGAAGTTGCTGGTGTGGCATAGGTTTTTTCGGTGCAGAACAGTGCCTAGCAAAGGTGAAAAAAGCGGGAGGAGAACAATCGCTGAACAGATTTGTGCCAAACAGATCTGAGATTCGATCAGGAGGGTGATCGTAGAGGACTGATTCAGGTGATTTGGCGGAGGATTTCTGGGAGGTAAATCAGTAGTCAGAGGGAGCAACTTCTATACAGGGTTTCTATCGCCAAGAAACCCAGATCCAGTATCCCGTTGAGTGTTGCAACAGGAAGAGGGAGAGGAGTACCTGTTTCGATAGATTTGAGCTAGATGGCCCCGTACGGATTGCGTGATCAGGATAGGTTGGAAAGTGTGTCCAACTTCGCGATCTGGAAGGCCAAAATCCTGTCAGTCCTGGAAGAGTATGACATTAGGGAACACGTAGAGAATGTCGTAGCTGTGCCAACCGATGCAGATGCAAATTCTCTTCAGAAGTTTAATGAGAATTAGACGCGGGCAAAGCGCTTGATCATGGATGGGGTGAAGGATCACGTGGTTCCACACATTGCTGAGAAGAAGACAACAAATGAGGTGTGGATAGCTTTGACCCTACTGTATCAGGGGAGCTCTGTCCAATGTAAGATGATTTTGGAGAACCAAATGCGGATGTTCCAGATGCACAAAGGGGATGAGATCAATCCATTTCTCTTCAGATTGCAGACTATCTGGGATCAACTAATTGCCATGGGGTCAACTCCGAATGAGGGACTCTTAGTAAGGATAACCCTGAATGTTGTCACTGATGAGTGGGAGACCTTTGTCCAAAGCATTTTGGGCAGAGCACAACTTCCCAATTGGGGTGACATGTGGGCCATCCTTCGTGAGGAGGAGATCCGATAGATGACCAAGAGGGAATTCAACATCGGAAGTAGCAAAGTGAAGAAGGAGGAGGAAGAGGACGCAACCCTTGCATCGAAGGAATGATGACAACAAGGGAAGAAGAAGAGGGTCCTATCAAAGGTCCGGTGCTTTAATTGTGGCGAACTTGGACACTTCGCTAACACTTGTTTTAAGAAGAAGGACAGGGGATCTTCTGATTCCAAGGCAACAACAGCTAGAGGCGATAATGGTAGTGAGGATGATGTGGCTATGAGCACTCATGTGCCTCGAGAGAAGAGGTGGGACGACATTGATTTGTAGAGCAGCTACAGATGGGAAGCAGGATCCTTGAGGTGCCCAGACTATTGGATCACATACGTGCTATGGGAGCCTTAAGATAGTAGTTGGATGACTGGAGCAATGGGTGCATAAGATCACATTGAAGTAGAGGGCAGAACTGGGACGCTGTAGAGAGGAGCAACGCAATGCAGAGGTAGCAGCATTGTAGAAGCAACAACGCAAAGGCTGATGGGACTTCAACAATGTAGAGGGGAAGTGCTTACGCAGTGCAGAGCAGCAGCAACGCAGTGGCTTCAGAGAGACAGCGCAATACAACAGCCGAGGGAGCTTCAGTGATGAGATGCAACCCGACTGACTTGTTTATCAGTGATTGGGCAATGGTACTTCAGTTTCTTACTTCTCAACAACTGAGTTGCAGTGCAGCAGTTGGCAGCACAATGCAACAATTTTAGAGGGAGTTGCAGTACAGATGCAGTAGTGTCAGTGGTAGTGACATGGGCACCAATACAGTGGCAGCAACGCAGTGGATGGAGGGCAATAGGCCAAGCATCAACAACGCGAAGGCCGATGCCGAGATTAGGGCAATGCTTTAGTGTGGAAGTATTGCTAAAGCACACTCCTTGTTAAGAGGGAGTGTTGAGATTTTGGGATAGCATCGGGTGTGCTCTAGCTCCAAAATTTTGTGGAGGGGCTAAGACACATGAGATCTCCAAGACCCAGAAAGCGTTTGGAGAAATTTCATCTGGTTTTGAAGTTATTCAAATAATTAATTTTTTTTAATGAGGACCCTAAGTCTAACTTAGGGAAATAGAAAAATTAAAGTGAATTAATTTAACACATGTGATGAAATGTTCTAAGTGACGTGGATCAAACAGTGTTTTAATATGAGCCGTCGATTAGAGATTAGATCACGACTGTTGGTTTACTAACGAGAAAAGTATAAGAGAAGGGCTTGGGGTCAGTTGGAGAGCATACACACAGGTAGAGCATTGAAGTTAAGTTGAATTTCAGGGGCAGGGTTTACTGAGGAATTCGAAGCGAGTTTGCGCGGTGCGGTGAGATGAGATCGTGAGGATGATCTAATCCGAGGCGAGAATATAGCTTTTTAAAAATCGGCCTGGCCGAAGCAGGCCCGAGCCTGGTCGGCCAGAAGCCGATTGGGCGGCGGTCCAGGCCCGGTCCCATAACCAGCCAGGCTGGCCGGTTTATTACCGAGCCGGCCGGTTTTTGTAATGACTCGGCCGACTTGGTAATAAACCGGCCGACCAGGCCGAGCCCGATTCAACCAGGCCTGGTCATTACAGCCGGCCGGTGGGCCCAATTTTTGCGGATTTGCGGACTTTAAAACGAAATTTAATTCGCTGTTAGGGTTTTTTATGCTTCTCTAAGCCCTCCCAATGCTATATAACTAACCCACCCCCTCTATTGAGCTCACATCTATCTTGTGCAATTTGTTTGAGCATTTGTGAGTGTTTGCTGAAGATTGTGGAGTTCGTTTTGGAGCAGCAGTGAGGAGCTTCTTGGGCAAGTTTTGAAGCATCAGTGAGGAGCAAATTGGCAAGCTTTGGAGTAGCATTGAGCTAGAGGAAGCTAGAGGCTAGAGGTATTTATTTTTTCTCTACTAAATCTGCCTTTGTTTGTTTTATTTATTTAGCAAATCTAGCATTTGCCATTTGCATTTGCATAGTTTTTGGCATTTGCCATTTGGTGAAAGAAATGAACATAGAATGAATAGTTTTTTTTTTGTTTTCATGTTCAGATTTAAACATTTTATTTCCAAGTCAAAAACTCGGTCCAAAATGGCCCCTAGAGCAAAAGACTCTGCTTGGGCATATGCTGAAATGGTTGGGGATCAAATGTTTTGCAAATTTTGCAAGAAAAAAATTAAGGAGGGTGGAGGGGGCATTCATAGACTGAAACTATATTTGGCTGGTGTTAAAGGCCAAATCACTGCATGTGAAGCAGAAAACATTGGGGAAATTAGGAAGCAGTTGAAAGAACAGTTTGACAAGTTTGAGCAAGACAAAAATAGGCAAAAAGAAATACAGGCTGAAATTGGGAGGAAGAGGAATATACAAAATATGATGGCTGGCAACTCAAGTTTTGAATCTTTTAATTATGAGGATTCCTCATCTATCCCTTCCACTGATGCATCAAAAAACCCCTTTCGCTATGTTCCTCCCTCTAGGGAGTCTATTTCTGACAAGGGTAAGGGTGCAATGAAAAATAAGGGTACTATTAAAAGTTTTTTTGTGCCCTCATCTCCTGATAGTGCAACTGCATATGGTCCTAGTCCTCACACTGTGCAGCCCACTTTAGATGCTCATTGGAAAAAAGAATTGAGAGATGATGCTTGTGAGTACATTGCTAGATGGTGGTATGATGTTGATATTCCCTTCAATGCTACTCGTTCACCATATTATGAACCTATTTTTGATGCCATATATGCTGCTGGAAAGGGCTTCAAACCTCCTACTCTGCATGAGTTAAGAGGATCTTTTTTGCAAAGAGAGATTTCAAACATTGATGATTATTTGAAAGAGTTCAAAAACTCATGGGCACGCACAGGATGTACCATCATGTCAGATGGATGGACTGATCAGAGGAACCGTACCATCATAAACTTTCTTGTCTTTTGCCCACGGGGAACCATGTTTCTAAGATCAGTTGATGCATCTGATAGGGTGAAAGATGCACAGTTGTTGTTACAGCTTTTGGATGAGGTTGTTGAAGAGGTGGGGGTGGAAAATGTTGTTCAAATCATCACAGACAATGCCTCTAACTATGTTCTTGTTGGTAAATTGTTAGAGGAAAAACACCCAACCATTTTTTGGACCCCGTGTGCTGCACATTGCATAGACCTCATGCTTGAGGATATTGGCAAAATAGACTGGATCAAGAACACTGTAGAGCATGCCAAATGCATCACAAAATATATTTACAATCACTCATGGATTCTGAGTCTGATGAGGAAATACACAGGGGGCAAGGAACTTATTAGGCCTGCCATCACTAGATTTGCAACACTTTTTTTGACATTGCAATCTATGAGTGCCCAACAAAGAAACTTGCAAAAGATGTTTTCTAGTGATGAATGGAATGAAAGTCAGTTCTCTCGCAAACATGATGGCAAAGACATGAAAAGGAAAGTTGTTGAAGAAATATTTTGGAAAAAGGCAGCAAACATTGTGAAACTTGTTGAGCCATTGGTTAAGGTGTTGCGCTTGGTGGATGGGGAAAGATTGGCTATGGGCTTCATTTATGAGGCTATGGATCAAGAAAAGGAGCAGATAAGGGCAGCATGCAAGGACAGAGTGGCTAAGTATGGGCCCATTTGGGAAATCATTGATCAGAGATGGAACAATCAACTCCATCGCCCGATACATGCAGTTGGGTATTTTCTGAACCCAAGGTATCATTATAAAGCTCAGGAAACAGGAGCTTTGACTGAGGAGGTTAGAGATGGATTGATTGACTGCATTGATCGCATGATCCCCACAGAGAGTGAGCAGTTGAAGATACACAAGCAGATCACTATGTTCAGCCATGCCACTGGTACCTTTGGCAAGAACCTTGCAAGGATTGCAAGGGAATCAGATGAGCCAGGTAAATAAAGAATTTCAATTTTCAAATTTATATTTTATAATTTATTATTTTGTATAATTGTTTATAAAATTATAATTTCAATTTCAAAGTTGGATATAAATTGTTGAGCTAACTGAAACTCATTTTTTGCAGCACAATGGTGGGAGGCATTTGGTGCCCACTGTCCTGAATTGCAGAGGTTTGCAATCCACATTTTGAGTCAAACTTGCAGTGCTTCTGGGTGTGAGCGCAATTGGTCTGTCTTTGAGAGGATTCACACACACAAGAGAAACCGTTTGGAGCAAAAACGGTTAAATGATCTAGTGTTTGTCCAGTACAACCTTTGACTAAGACGGAACCAATTGCTGAACAAAAGACCTGATTCAGATCCCATTGTGTTGGAGGATATTGATCCAACATCAGATTGGGTAGTGGAGTCTTGTCCACCAGAGTTTGACAGGGAGAGTTCACTTGACTTCGATTTAGATATGGAGGCGACTATGCTCAATGTAGATCCATTAGTAGCAGACCCAGTCCCAGGCCATCCAGTTGCAGCCGCTGTAGGTACAGGTACTTCCTCTAGTCAGCCATGACGGAGACACATATCTCGTCTATCTGATTCTCAAGGTGGTAAGGGCAAGGGTATAGTTCCGGTCGAGGATGTTGATTCAGAGGAGGAGGCGGAGCGAGCGTCTTCCCCCCATGGTTCAGAGTTTGAGGAAGAGCCAGAGGACATTGGCTTGTCACATTCAGATGACTAGCAGTAGTTACTAGTTACTAGTGACTATTCATGTTTTGTTGTAGAGGCCATTTAGAGCCTCCTTAGTTATGTTTTTTGTTTTGATCATGTATTGGTCCTTGGATAGTGCACTGGGTGCAATTTTGATATAATGGATATATTCATGAGCCTACTTTTATCATATGTTGTCTTTTGTCTATATTGTAATGCTTTGTGTTTGGAAACATGAATAAAAATCTTTAAATTTATGTTTTTGTACAAAAAAAATAATATTTAATGTATTTTTTACAAAAACCGAGTCATGACCGAGTCATTGAAAGTTGAAACCTGGTCGACCGAGAGCCTACTTTTATCATATGTTGTCTTTTGTCTATATTGTAATGCTTTGTGTTTGGACGCAATTCAGCTAGCACCACGCAGAGGATTGCACAGAGGCTACGTAAGCCCAACCAAGGTGACGCAGAACCAGCCAGCGCAACACTATCCAGGGTGACGCAAGCCCAGCCAGGGAAGTGCAGAGGCAGTGCAGCACTAGCTAGGGTGACGCAGTGGGGATGCTGGTCAGTAGGGGCTAAGGCAGAGGCTGCAAAGGCAATGTTGAGGATTCTAGTGGGCCAGAAAGGGCTTGAATTCGTAATTCCCCAGAGAGGGTTGGATCAGCCATATTTTCTGTCTCCGAGTGAAAGGTACAACTGCCGTGTAATTTCTCTGTAGGGAAGACTGTTTTTGGTGCCCATATAACTGTATTAAGATTCTGCATAATAATAAAACCTTGTAGAGCTGTTGCATTGGTTTTCCTGCATTGGGTTTTTCTGGGGTCATTTGTCCGAAAAATCTGTGTAATTTTGTCACATGTGCGTGCTATTCAGTAAATGATCTGTAGATGTGTAGACTGCAGTTTGTATTTGCTTTAGTATTTTTCTGAATATTCACATTAATAACTTGTTAATTAATCAAACAAGTAGGTGAAGTAGATCGAGACACAGCAATATGGTTTCTATTTTGAAACTATGATAGTCAAACCACTCGGACAATAGACTCCATCTGTTGAGTGTTTGACCAAGCCTTGGTCTGAATTTTTCTTAAGAAACTATCCCCTTAGACTCTGGATCCAACTTGGGGATGGTCAGCTGCAAGAGAGATTGTAATGTAGCTGGCCTATGGTTGGGTGGAGCGTTGAAGTCCTTTCTTTAGTTGCCAGCCATTTCAATTTTTTTGGATAAGATTGTGCCTATTTGGATCACAAGCTATGACAACATTGTTCTGTTAATGATTGTTAATATAATCTTGCATATTCATGTGTGAATACTTGAAATTTGTTATTACATTCACTGCTAGCTAGCTTGGATATTGTGGTTTCAATGACTAGTAGCACCATGGAGCTGCTACTATATTCATGATTTATAAACTATTTGTATGATGGAATTGAGGGTCTACATGATTGTGTTGTTAGGTTCTAATCTTGTGAAAATTGTTGTAAACTGTGAATTTCTGAAAGTTTCTTTGTTGTTGTTATTGGATTATAACTCCCGGTATTTACTCAAAATTTCACCATGTTAAGAAATACATTATAAAATTCTTAAGAACCTAGTTTTAGACTTGTATTATTAGCTAGAGGTCAAGGATTACCCTCAGACATCACTTCTCAGGAAATTTGGCATTCAGGATGTTGCCCCTTCCCTTAAGAAATTCCTCAAATCTCTGTTATATCCCTCTTTCCTGAGCGCTCTGCACAAATACAATGATAAAGGGTTCAGGACTGGCAAGGTGTCGATCATTCATGCGGAGGCTGGATATCATCCAGGCCGGATTTCCATTTCAATAGCCAACCACATTCGGGATCTAGGGTTGGAATATGCCACACACATATGCGAAGGCATGGATGTGATCCAGGCCATATTAAATTTAAGTGAGAGCTAGATCTGGGATCCAACTATTTGGGGGTGATGGGGGGAAACACAAGGTTGAAAGGTTGGAGGGCACGGTGAGAGTTGGCTAGATATAAAGGCAAAACAACGAAAAATGCCAAGGTGTGTGGACTTGGTGGACCTTGCTTTATTTTGACATGGCAGTGCCATGAGGGCCATCACGTGGATGCCATGTGGTACATGGTGGGCCTACATTGGACTAACCTTATACATGTGTGGATCCAGGGACTCGATGATCCGGGGGTGGCAAGAGCTATCACACAGTTGAATCACCTAGATGGTCGTTGGCTGGATTTAATGACAAGGTAACGAAATCTGCCATGGAGCAAGGACTTAGTGGACCTCGCGCTAAGTTGACATGGAAGTGCCACGGTGGCTTAACTGGGACCACACTGATGCCATGTGGAAATCCGTTGATGATGTGGCTTAATATAATTGGCCAAATTTTTTATGGGCATAACTTTCAATTCGTAAGTTAGATTGAGTTGAATTTTATATAGCCAAAAAGCTCACAACGAGCTGAATGTAATGGTGGTGTTTGTTTTGAGATTTCAGAATTTGAGAAAAAAAATGTTTTTGTAACCCCATCCTCATAAAAAACCTTGGGGATCGTGTCAAAGCAAACAAGTAACACCGATGGCAGTCTGATATAAGACAAGGGGGTGGAAGGGAATGTTACAACTTTAACAAGCTCTCGTTTTGGAAGATATTGAAAACCCAAATGATGGAATTGGTCCAAGATGCAAGAGTAATGTTTGAATTGCTCCATGGTATTCATAAGTTATGTTACTATGCTTTTTTTCAGTTTTATACTAAACACACTGTCAACAGCTTTGGAAGAAGATACTGAAAACTCAAATGATAAAATTTGTCCAAGCTGCAAGAGTATTGTTGGAGTTTCTCCATGGTACTCATGAGTCATATGTACAAAGCTGTGTTTCAGGTTTATACTAAACATACTGTTAACACAAAGATCTTACAGGCACGTAATGCATCCCAAGTCACGTGGGTGCTTATCTCACAATCTCAAAATATGTAGTGTTGTCAAGTAAATACTAAATACAGGGCCAACATAATGTGGGTTCCTAGTAAGAATGGAATCACATTTAAGATATTGGCTTTGCTAGCTCAAAATGTGTATCAGTGTTTTCAATTCTTATACTAAAAATAGGCCCAACACAATATCCTTCACACGAGTTCCCAAGACAGTTTGGGGTGCCTAATAAGAAAAGAGTTACATTAAAGTCTTCGGCGTTAGTAAATTTTCACACACACATGCATATATATCCATGCACTAGCTCTTTGTAACCCCTGAACTTATCCCAATTGCAGATTCGGGAATATGCTAGAATTCAACGAACAACAGCAAGGTCAAAAAATTGACCTTGCTATTGTCTGTCAGATTATGGGAATATGTTTGACCTCGCTACTGTCCGGATATATTCCTGGAATTTTCAATCGGGATAAGGATGCCCTCTCTATCTATCTACACACTCTCTCAGTAGCATTTAGCATTATTGTAACAGCATTTAAATTTGACATTACATGACCCGTATATAAGGTTACCTGGTAAAGAGTTTTCTGAGTAGAAAACGATTTTGCCTCACTACTTGCAGAGCATTTGTTATACTATCAGACCATTACATATAAGGAGTCAGAATATGTTTGACCTCGTTACTGTCCAGAGATATTCCTGGAATCTGCAATCAAGATAAGGATGCCCCTCTCTATCTATCTACACACTCTCTCTGTAGCATTTAGCATTATGGTAACAGCATTTAAATTTTACATTACATGACCTGTATATAAGGTTACCTGGTAAAGAGCTTATATAAGGTTACTTGGTAAAGGTCTTTCTGACCAGAAAACGATTTTGCCTCACTACTTTCAGAGCATTTGTTATACTATCAAACCAGGAAGGAGTCATTCGCATTAGCACTGATCTTGGACAGTTTGACCAGTCATATGTGTTCTTTATGCCTCCAAACATTGTGTTTTTAGCAAGTTTTTGGATTCCATTTCGATTTCACTGTCCTTTATTTCTGTCATCCCACTTCCACTTTATCCTTTGGATAAATCTACTGTCTACAGCATCATAGATGAAAAGGATAAACATAAGTAAAATAAAATCACTTAACAGAACAAGTTGATGATTTGCATGCTATAATGAGGATGTGGAGGTTCATATATGAATGCCATCTCGTCTAGACCATATTGTACAACAACCGAATCATCCAGTCAGTATGCGAATCACAGAAGCTACAAGTGATGATCATCAGTAGGCAATTATTCAACTGGAAGTTGAGGTCACTGCATGGTACAAAAGTTGTATTTTGATAAAAAGCCAAAGAAGCTATATTCAGATTCTAAGTAGATGGATGAGGCTTAACATCCACTAGCTTGAGATTGAAAGATGTCACGCCCCCATCTTATGCACCATTGCTGGCGGGTCGTGCGGCACCGGCTAAACGGCCCCCTTTCATTTTTACCATCTTCCGGACTACGCCTTAACTTATTTTTTTAAGTGTTAGTCTTCACTTGTTATTATGTTTTATAGCGGAAATATAAAACAACAGCCACAATTCAGAAATGCACCAAAACAGATTGAAGAAACGCAATTTTATATATTAAATATGATAAAATTGTCTCGCTGGATTATACAGGTTGAGAGCCTGTTTTTACAATAAGTCGTGCACAACTCGGCCCGTGACCGTTCGGGCGGGTCGTGAGTCACCCGACTCGACCCGCGCCCGTGTCGCAGCCGCCTGCCGTTACACTCGTGCCCGCGCGCCCACCGTAACTCAAATTTTGTTTAATACGCGTAGTGCGCCCGTGCGACGCGCTCGTCTTGCTGCCGCTCGGTTCACCACAGCGCCCGTGTTGTTGTGCGCCACCACCGTCGCCTCTCAAGTCCGTTGGCTCGTTTCTTTCGTTGGCTGCCCGCCCGGTGGGCGCATCCCTTGGTCGCTCCGCAAATCCTTTGTTGCGGTGACACTTAGATAGCTCGTCGTTCGTTGGTTCAAACCTTCGTTCACCATTTGTTTTTATACCACAACGTTTGTCGTGGTGGGGCGTCGGTGGTCTCGGACGACCCCCTCGTTTGGCTAACCACACGCCCTTCGTTCGTATTATCACCCGTCGGCTCATCGTTAGTGTCGTGCCGCTTCACTCACCGTGTCTAGAATTGGTCGTGTCATCGTCACTATAACCGTTTCCAACTGCCCTCGTTTAATACGACCGAGACACCGTGTGGGCGCACCCGTCGCCGTGGCGCGCGCCCATCTACCGAATCGTTCATGAACGCCCATGAGGAGCGCCCGACTCAACCGAGTCGTGGGCGTCCAACTCGTGGGTCTGACAAAAGAGAAGGAAGTTTAGAACCATATATATCCGCTTTAGTGGAGTGGCAGCAAGCTCTCGACAGGTTGCTTGCCAAGGCAGCTTATAAGGCCATAAAAAGATTTGTTACAATTTTACATGCAATGATCGAGCAACAAGTTGAGGAATAAAAGCATAAAAGAAAATCAGAAAAGAATTTGAAGTCACTTGAGAAGAAAATGTCTTCTTTGTGGAGTGTGGAAAGTAAGTGAAATGCTTCTACTCCAGACAAATCAAAGGAAACAACCAATTCTGGTTTGGATCCCAAGGATTCCTTGGCACCAAAAAGGGATAAATTGATGCATTTAAGAGAAAGGTCGAAGAAGGTCAAAGCATTTGAATTCCATCCAAATTACTAGGGCAACAATCTTCAAAATCTGCATACAAGCCTTCAAAATGTATTCTAGGCTATATGACTAGTTTCTGTAGTGCTGCATGCAAGAATTTCAGGCTGTCCATAACCAGTCTAAGTCCTTTAGGTTAAGAAAATGGCTTCTTTGTGGAGTGTGGAAAGTAAGTGAAATGCTTCTACTCCAGACAAATCAAAGGAAACACCCAATTCTGGTTGGATCCCAAGGATTCCTTTGCACAAAAAAGGGACAAATTGATGCATTTAAGAGAAAGGTCGAAGAAGGCCAAAGCATCTGAATTCCATCCAAATTACTAGGGCAACGATCTTAAATTATCTGCATACAAGCCTTCAAAAAATATTCTTGGCTATATGACTAGTTTCTGTAGTGCTGTATGCAAGAATTTCAGGTTGTCCATAACCAATCTAAGTCCTTTAGGTTTTAATTGTTAGAAAATAAATGTTTAAACAAAAATTTACTTCATGTAAATTTTCTGGTAGTTTGTATAATGTTGTACCTTACCTTTCCCATAGATATTTCCTTGACACATTATCAGGTTTTACAATGTAAATTTTGCATTGTCTGAGATTTATTTTTCTTTGTGTCATTATTTTTCAGAGAGTAATATTCTATACAGGTTGCCAATACCAATAGTAATACATGCTTATTTATCAGAAAGTTTGATTTTTTGCTTCATGATGTTCACTAAATTGAAAAAGGAAAAAAAAATCACAATAATTTAGAAGCTCACTCACAGAATCTCAATTTCAATCAGATATGGTGATGGCCACTTTGGGTCTAGTTCTTTGGTTGTATGTATCTGTGGGGAACTCTTAAATATATGAGTGCTCTTGTTGTGCATATTTGTTCCAAGTTGAGACACATATTGTTGAGATTTGTAGCTTGGGAGGTACTCCAAACCCTAGGCTAGAGGGTTTTGGAGTAATGGACACACAAAATGGTTTTGTGGTCTTTGCACCCAAGCCTGTGGGTGTGAAACCACCAAGAGAAACCATGGTTTGACACATGGAGGAGAAAGGGTAGCCCTAGAGGAGCTAGGGGCAACTTCAAGTACTTACAAAAGATGTGTCAAAATGGAGATATGAATTTTCTATGTGGGCTGGTGGGTTATTTTGTGAACAAGTCAGGTTGGCTTGAGGTTAATAAGCTCACTAGAGAGTTCGTCGAAGCCCTTAAGGAAAGGTATAAATATAGGAGAATTTTTGAGGTCATTTCCTCACATCCAAGGAGCAACACATCAAGGAGAAATATCTGATTTGGCCGCAGGAAGAAAGGGACTCAGCGAAGATGAAAAGAGGCATAGGGTGTGACTCTTTCTAGAGTGTTTAGGGACAGAGTTTCACTGGCAGGAGGCTGAAGTCTAGAAGGGCTAATATAAGCAAGAAAGAGGAGGATCCTTGCCGCTGGAAGGGCCGAGTATTTCTGTGTGTTTGCAGGTTGGAATAGACTTGTTTTGGAGGCCAACTTAGTCAATAGGACTTCCCAAACAAGTCCACATAATTCTGTAGCAACAACGCAGGAAAGAGGGATTTGGTGAGGGTTCTGTTGTGTCCTTTCACGAGGAAAGATGCCCTAGATAGGGTTGAGAGGCCTAGTAAAGGCATTTTCTACTAGCCACAGCCACAGAAAGCATAGCGCAGCTGTTGAGAGGAGGGCAGGGGGTGCTTTCCCTTGTAAACATGACTAGGTCCCTTGTTGTACAGAACCGCAGGCCTGTAGGATGTTTTGTGGAGGTTCCCAAGGCTGAACAGCTGTGTTGGAAGGCTAGAAGGGACAGCGAGCTAGGGAGATTGACTGGAGAAGGGAGCCATAATCTTGGAGCAGGGTTTAGGGACATTGCTGTGCCCTAACCAGAGCTCAAAAGTGCATAGAACCCAAGGGAAAGAGGACCAATAGAGCGTTGGAGACATAGGTATATATATCCTCTTGTTGATGTGATTTTCAAGTGGATGGTGTCCTAGTGTTGGACAGTTTGGTTGGATTTTTTTGGACACTTGTTGACTAATGGACGACAGTGTGAAAGTGTCCAAATCTGAGCCCTAAGTGTAGTGACCTAAGAAGGATTTTAGGCCTGCTAGAAGTGGTTGAGTTGGAGCAGCCTAAAGAACAACTTGTGAAGGATTGTAGAAGCTTGCTTCAACCCCTAAGGAACAAAGGCTCTGGAAGGTCTAAGGGATTGTTAGAAGTGGCAGAAGAAGAGCTCAAAGGTCTGATCATCCAGGAGCACTTTGTAGCCCTAGGCTTTCCTTGTGGAGAAGGAAATCTATAACACAAGTTGGGCAGTCCTCCATTCCCTAAGTTCATTGTTGGAGAAGGACATTCGACAGTGATAGTTGGAAGCCCTCCAACCCTAAGTGTGTCTTCATTGGGCAGCGTAGGAAGGCATTAGTGGTAAGAAAGTCCCAAAAGAGCTTAGGAGCAACAATGGGCAATTGAGACTTGTTCACAAATAGAGTTGTGAACAACTCAACAAGAGTCTCGATGTGTTGATACGTTGAAGGACAAACGTCGACTAGAGAGCAGGTGAAGTCGAGTTCAGTGACATAATGGAGTTGGTTCATTGATAGAGGCGGATTGGAGTTGCTACAGATCGGGAGTCGAAGGACCGAGAAGATTGGAGTTGTTGCAGATTGGGAGCCGAAGGATTGGGTAGATGTGTTCATGGTACAATTGAGCGGATCTGAGAGAGCGCGTTACATCAACCAGAGGGTCAGTGTATCTTGTTCAAGGTAGATTGGTTTTCGAAGTGACCGACACCAAACCCTAGTTGTATATCTTTGTGTCAATGGATGTATGAGGGCCATTATCCTTGGTACGAGAGCCCTAGATTGTTGTATTATCAGTTTGATTAATATAACAAAGTTGGGTTGTTGCATAAAATTGTAAAAGTTATGTATAATTTGTGCACTAGTAGATTTATTGTTATATATTATTCTGTTTTGCAAAGTAGTCTTGTTGTGATACCTGGATTGGTAGCATCAATGATTTAAGATTCTATCCTAGAATCCAATATCGTGGAAAAACAACACTAATATGTGCAGATAATATACTGAATATGTAATAGTTGTGTCAGTGGTTGATGGCAGTGTGGGTGCAGGCGTTAAGGAGAACTGCTCAAACTTAGTTAAAATGCTCTCTAATTCAGGAGGAATTAATTCCTGGTCTTTCTTTCCATTCTCATTCATCAAAATTTATCAGATTTATTTGATAAAACTAATAAAATGCACATTCGGAAGCTAAAAGTCCCTTTATACATTCGGAAACATGATAATACAATTTAAACCAAGGTTTTAAACCTTTCGGTTCCCCTTATACCTTTGGTGCACTTAAACAATGTCAAAATTTTGGAAACATTACTGTGCACTTTAAACAATGCTTAAAGACCTTTCGGAAATGATTTAATTGACTTTTAAAACAGTGTTTAAAACCCTCTTAGCAATGTATTTCTGACTTCAAAATCTTAATAAAACTCCATGGAAATAACATTAAAACTTTTAGAAATAATATTCAAACCCTTCGAAATCAATGTTTCGGATTTCAAACCTTTTGATAAAATTTTGTTGCATAAATTATCAGGTCCACACCTTGGTTTAAACCCCGTGCAACTCCCGACGCGAACACCATCGGATCTCCCACAGATCTAATCGGACGACAATCGCGTGAAATCGACCTCTGGACTTTATCACCCAAAAGAAACGCGAAATGGGTGGTATCGCACCCGTGACGTGTCGCGATACTATTCGGTCGTGTTCGAAATGAAAAAAACCGCTCACAACCCAAAGGTTGTGCGACAACAGTGTCTGGTTTCCTCTGAAACCACTTTTCTTCAAAACTTTGTTTTAAATGCGTTTAAACACAAATTTCCATTATTTTTTGGTTTAAACTTCACTTCTCTTATAAACCTCCCTTTCCACTGCAAACTCAATAAGCATAGATCTATTACCACTGCACTCTCTACCAAAGAACCAGACTTCCTCAATTTTCTTCAAACCTTTGCACAGAGGTTAATAACTCTTGATTCTACATAGAAAACATAAAAACCCAGTGAATTTTCGAAGGGTGAACCCTCCAGGAACTTGCCAAGCAATAACAACAGATACACAAATATTGCAATTTTATTAAATCAAAGGCAAACCCTCTCAATCAATTCTTCTACTGCCCAAATTCAAATTTCTCCTTTTCAGAGGTTACAATTTATAGGTTTTTACATAACAGTCAACCTCTTCTTGAGGATCAAATTCTTCTATTTTAGACAAAATCCTAATTACATCATATCTTCCCTAAATCTATCAACTAAAGCTAAATATGCTGAAACAAATCTAAAACTGTTCCTTCCTCCTAAATACTAGTTCAACCCTATCTGTTACAACTGTAAATTGACAGCTAAAGGTACCAACACCTTTGCTTGTAACTTTTTTTGGATTTTTGGAATAATTAATGAAGCCTTTTGTCTCTAAGCTTCATGCCCCTGCATCAGACTCTTGAGGACAAAAATCTTCATGGGCTCCCGTCCATGAGCTCTTCCACAAAACTGCCCAATTTCTACAGCATGGTTTCTGTCATCCAGGTAGCATCTTCAATTGTCTGATCCTTCCACTTGATCAAGTATTGAAAATACCCCTGTCCTCTGGTTTTCTTAAACACTTTCTTGTCTAAGATCCTCTGTGGATGTAGTGTTTTTACTGTGGGTAACTGTTTTACCCAGTCAATCTGTTCTCTGTCTTCTGGTCTGTCATTAGTGCCACCATCTTCATATCTGTACAAATCAGCAACATTGAATATTGGAGATATTCTAATATCAGATGGTAATTGAATTTCATAAGCATTTGCAGAAAACTTTCTCAATATCTTGCATGGTCCTATCTTTTTGAATTTTAATTTGCTATACTGCTTCTTTGGAAATCTTTCTTTTCTTAAGTGTGCCAAAACCAAATCACCAACTTCAAAATTAACTTCTCTTTTGTTCAAATTTGCTCTGTTCTTGTACTTGATGTTGCTGTCTTGTAGCTGCTGCTTTACCTGTTCATGTATTGCTTGAAATTCTGAAGCAAACTCCTCTCCTTCAACACTTCTCATTTCTGCTTTTCCCAAGTTCCTCAATTCAGATGCTCCTCTTGGGTGCATTCCATATACTATATGGAATGGACTCTGTCCTGTACTTCTGTTAAGTGAATCATCATATGCATATTCTGCCTGAGGTAAAATATGATTCCATTGTTTAGGATGTTCTCCTGCAAGAATTCTCAAAAGATTACCCAAACTTCTGTTCACTACTTCAGTATGCCCATCAGTCTGAGGGTGATAAGCTGAGCTGAAACTCAGTTTAGTACCAAGCCTCTTCCACAATGTCCTCCAAAAATGACCAACAAATCTGGTATCTCTATCAGAAACAATACTTGTAGGTAACCCATGTAATCTGACAATTTCCTTGAAAAACAAATTGGCAACATGAGTAGCATCACTGGTTTTATAACATGGAATAAAATGTGCCATTTTTGAAAATATGTCAACTAAAACATGAATTGCATCATTCCCTCTATGTGTCTTAGGAAATCCTAAAACAAAATCCATACTTACCATATCCCAAGGTCTGTCTAGAATAGGTAATGGAATGTACAAACCTGCATTTTGACTTTTCCCTTTTGCATATTGACAAATTTTACAATTCTTCACATAATTTTTCACTTCAGATCTCATCTTTGGCCAATAATAAAAATGAATTAGTTGCTCATAAGTCTTATCAACACCAAAATGTCCAGCAAGTCCACCACTATGTTTCTCTCTGATTAAATTTTCTCTCATAGAACAATTTGGTATGCACAACTAGTTTCTTTTGAACAATAAACCTTCTTGCAAGAAATAATCTAACCATTGACTTCTGTCTATCAAAACAAGATTACAGCATGCTTCAAATGCTTCTTTGAAATCCAAATATGTTTTATAGAGTTCTTTAAGAAAATCAAAACCTAACACTTCAATCTGACTTTCTTGAACAAGAATGCTTTTTCTACTCAAGGCATCAACTCCCTTGTTTGCTTGACCACTTATATGCTTCAATATAAAGTTAAAGCTTTGAAGATATTCAACCCATTTTTCATGTTTTTGATTCAATTTAGGCTGCTGCATAATATACTGTAAAGCATGATTATCTGAATATAGCACAAATTCTTTAGACATTAAATAATGTCTCCACTTCTTCAATGATTGTACAATTGCATAAAATTCCTTGTCATAAGAAGAGTATTTCCTCCTTGTCTCATTCAGCTTCTCACTGAAATATGCTATAGGCCTATCTTCTTGAATTAATACAGCTCCAATAGCTTCTCAACTTGCATCACACTTCACTTGAAATGGTTTGTTAAAATCAGGCGAAACTAAGACAGGTTTCTCAGTTATCTTTTGCTTCAAGAGCTGAAAATTTCTTATAGATTCAATAGTCCACTTGAATGGTTGTTTGTCCTTCTTTATGGTTTCAATGATAGGTGCATTGATCTTACTAAAATTCCTTATGAATTTTCTATAAAAACTAGCAAGAGCGTGAAAACTTATTACCTCAAAAACATTTTTAGGTGAAGGCCACTCCACAATTGCCTTTATATTCTCTGGATCCATTTTTAATCCTTCAGTAGAAACAACAAAACCTAGATATACCAATTCTTCTTTCATGAATGAACATTTCTTTAAATTTACCAGTTATTTCTCTTGATGTAACTTCTTTAAGACAATTAAGATGTCTCAGGTGTTCTTCCTTTGTTTTGCTGTAAATTAATATATCATCCATATATACTATTGCAAATTTACCAATAAATTTCTTTAATATTTCATTCATAAGCCTCCTAAAGGTACTAGGTTCATTTGATAAACCAAAGGGCATTACCATCCATTCATATAATCCCTCATTTGTTTTAAAGACTGTTTTCCATTCATCACCTTCCCTTATACTAATTTGATGATACCCACTTTTCAAATCTAGTTTTGAAAAATATCTTGCTCCACTCAAACAATCCATCAAATCTTCAATTCTAGGTAAAGGAAATCTATACCTGACTATTATTTTGTTGATTGCTCTTGAATTAGTGCACATTCTCCAACTTCCATCTTTCTTCGGAGTAAACACTGTAGGTACTGCACAAGGACTCAAACTTTCTCTGATCAAACCTTTGTCAACCAATTCCTGCACTTGCTTTCTGATTTCTTCATTTTTTGTAGGAGTCATTCTGTAAGTTTCTTTTTTTGGAAAATTTGATCCTGGAATCAAATCTATTTGATGGCTGATTCTTCTTACAGGTGGCAATTCATCAGTCAAATCATCCACAATAATATCACAGTAATTCTCCAACATTTCTTGAATTTCAATCGACAAATCAAAAATTTTAGTAGAAGTAAATACTACCTTAGGTTTGCAAACTAAAGCAAAATTTACCTCATCATCATCAATCTGCTGCAAGTATTCTTTTCCACTCAACAATAAAGCCTTTGGATCAAACCTTTTACTTGATACACCTTCTTCTTCCATAGGTAACAATTTTTTATTCATACCATCATTGAAAAACTTGTTAGTGTTTCTCTTTCCATCATGTACTGTTGCTCTGTCATACTGCCAAGGTCTACCCAGAAATATGTGAAACACATTCATAGGCATCACATCACACATGATTTTATCTTTGTAATTGCCCATTTGCAATTCTATTTCACATTTTTCCTTTACTATCAGCTGATGTCCTTTCTGAAGCCATGACACCTTGTAGGGTGTTGGATGTTCCCTTGTCTTCAATTTCAAATTCTCTATCACCTCTGTAGAGACCAAATTATCTGTACTGCCACTATCAATTACTAATTGAAAACATTTCCCTTGAACTTTGCACACACTTCAGAACAAACTCTTTCTCTGTGTTGTTTCAGCAACTTTTTTTGTTTGTTTTAACAAAACCTTGTTAACCACCAAATATTCTCCTTTCTATGGCACAATTTCTTTCTCTATTTGAGGCAACTTTGCTGCTTCTTCTCCAGTCTGAGAAACAATTGCTTTTCTCTGATTTGTCCCCACATTCTCTTTCTCTGGGCATTCATAAGCTCTATGTCCTAATTTGTTACATCTGTAACATCTCACTTCTCTTCATCTGTTTCTGCCTCCTCTTCCTCTGTAAGAACTCCTTCTGCCACTTGTATCACCTTCTATGGGTGCATATTGAGGTGAGCTGCTGCTAGCTCCATCTCTTGGTGTTGTAGATCTTCCTCTGCCACCTTGACTTCTTCTTCCTCGGAAAGTACCTCTTCCTTTGGTAGATTTCTTTCTTAGGAATTTTTCTTGAGCTTTTAAGGCCATCTGGTAAGCCTCTTCTACTGTCTTAGGAGACAATATACTTATCTCATCTTGAATCTCCATTCTGAGACCATTTATGTACCTGAAAATATTCTCTGTTGTATCTTGAATTTGTCCTGCTCTTATGCTCACTTTGTAAAATTCTTCCATGTATTCTTTACGGTCATTAATATCGTCTAAGATTATACTTTTGTCTAAATAATGAAAGCTGATAATCACTAGGCAAAAACTCACCTCTCAGCTTTGCCACCATTCTGTTCCAATTCTTGATTGGCTGCTTACCAACTCTCATTCTCTCTGTTTGCACTCCATCCCACCGAAGTGATGCATGTCCTTTCAACCTTGTGATAGAAAAATTAACTCTCTTTTCTTCACCCATCTCTTCATAATCAAAGCATTTATTCATTTCATTGATCTAGTCTATCAACTCTTATGGATTCAATCCTCCTGCAAAAGCTGGTACTTCAAGTCTAGGCTTGGATGTAGATCCTAAAACTGATTTAAAGAATCTCATATCAAGAGTAAGCTCAACATTTTCTTCTTCTTCTTCAGCTTCAGGTTCACTGACATCTTCAGGATTTCTCTGTTGTCTTACTTCAATTGCTTCCAATCTGGCTTGAATTTTCTGCATAGTCTCCAGTACTTCAACATTTGCAACTGGTATACCTCTTCTTCTACCAGCACCACCTCCTCTACCAATTCTAACAACCATATTGTATTTCTTTTTCTGACTTTTGGAAGCTTGTTCAGTATCTGGAAAATGCTCTGAAGACTTCTCTGATACCACAAATGATGGCAGTGTGGGTGCAGGAGTTAAGGAGAGCTGCTCAAACTTAGTTAAAATGCTCTCTAATTCAGGAGGAATTAATTCCTGGTCTTTCTTTCCATTCTCATTCATCAAACTTTATCAGATTTGTTTGATAAAACTAATAAAATGCACATTCGAAAGCTAAAAGTACCTTTATACATTCGGAAACATGATAATACAATTTAAACCAAGGTTTTAAACCTTTTGGTTCCCCTTATACCTTTGATGCACTTAAACAATGTTAAACCTTTGGAAACATTACCATGCACTTTAAACAATGCTTAAAGACCTTTCAGAAATGATTTAATTGACTTTTAAAATAGTGTTTAAAACCCTCTTAGCAATGTATTTCCGACTTGAAACTCTTAATAAAACTCCATGGAAATAACATCTAAACTTTCGGAAATAATATTAAAACCCTTCGAAATCATTGTTTCGGATTTCAAACCTTTTGATAAAACTCTGTTGCATAAATTATCGGGTCCACACCTTGGTTTAAACCCCGTGCAACTCTCGACACGAACACCATCGGATCTCCCACAGATCTAATCAGATGGGAATCGCGTGAAATCGACCTCCGGACTTTATCACCCAAAAGCAACGTGAAATGGGTGGTATCGTGCCCGTGACGTGTCATGATACTATTCGGTCGCGTTCGAAATGAAAAAAACCGCTCTCAACCCAAAGGTTGTGCGACAACAGTGTCCGGTTTCCTCCAAAACCACTTTTCTTCAAAATTTTGTTTTAACCGCGTTTAAACACGAATTTCCACTATTTTTCGGTTTAAACTTCAATTCTCTTGTAAACCTCCCTTTCCACTGCAAACTCAATAAGCATAGATCTATTACCACTGCACTCTCAACCAAAGAACTAGAGTTCCTCGATTTTCTTCGAACATTTACACAGAGGTTAATAACTCTCAATTCTACACAGAAAACATAAAAACCCAATGAATTTTCGAAGGGTGAACCCTCTGGGAACTTGCCAAGCAATAACAACAGATACACAAATATTGCAATTTTATTAAATTAGAGGCAAACCCTCTCAATCGATTCTTCTACTGCCCAAATTCGAATTTCTCCTTTTCAGAGGTTACAGTTTATAGGTTTTTACATAACATTCAACCTCTTCTTGAGGATCGAATTCTTCTATTTTAGAAAAAATCCTAATTACATCATATCTTCCCTAAATCTATCCACTGAAGCTAAATATGCTGAAACAAATCTAAAACTGTTCAATCCTTCTAAATACTAGTTCAACCCTATCTATTACAACTGTAAATTGACAACTAAAGGTACCAACACCTTTGCTTGTAACTTTTTTTGGATTTTTGGAATAATCAATGAAGCCTTTTGTCTCTAAGCTTCATGCCCCTGCATCAGTGGTCCTAAAAAATAAATTTTGTATTTGATCAATTACTGGGTCATGTGACATTTCTTTGATTTTTTTTGTCTCCTATATATAAAATTTATTGGGTGTTTTATTTAAAAGAAAAATTCTTGTAGTTTGATTTCTACTTGACGAATTTTGCAGAACGCTGCAATTTGTCCTGTTACTCTCTTCATTTCTATCAACCAAAGAGACAGAAGGAGGGGAATTTTGAATATTTTACATGGATAAACTACTAAACTCAAATATCGCAACTTGCAAGGCATGGTGAGCATGCAAAGCCAGAATCCGTGCACTCACAATCATGGGAAAATTGTAAAGGTGTTGGGACGTTGGTTATGCTTTGAGATCAGTTGTATAAATTCTCTTATCATATAATCATCTGAAACTCGATGTCATATTCTGCTCCTTTTTTAACCAAATCGGTTGATAGTTTGATTTGATTTGGCTTTGAGTTGGTGTAGCCGAGGGAAATTTTTTTCCTTTGTACAACACACACTAATGGAAAGCTTTTTGGGATGTGTGTTTGATTTGACTTTGAGTTGGTGTAGCCGAGGGAAAAAATTTGCCCTTGTACAACACACAGTAATGGAGAGATTTTTGGGATGTGTTGACGTGGATTCCCTGTAGGAGTCTTTTAAATGATATTGCTTTCTCTTCCTTATTTTCTTGATCTATGAAGGAAAAAACTTAAATGGAAAGTGTATGCTAATGTCATGGGTTCAAGCTCATCATTCAGATATATAGTGAGGAAAAGATTGAAATGAAAAGGTACATCAATGTCACATATGCAAGTCCATATTTAAGGTGTATAGTGCATAAGTTGTCAACATAAACATCTTATATAATGGCTTGTATATGCCAGTATATAGTGGTCAGGGGCATAAGTCCACTCACCTCAAGAACATTTGAATTACACAGACTGTACCACTTAGGGCATAATATTGATCAATTTTGAGGACAATTCCTTTTGAAGAAACTTTATACACTTTTGTGTTGATTCAATGAGGTGTTACAAGTATGGTAGTAACTAGAAAAATTGAATCAACCCATCGGGCTAGGCCTAACAATGGACGACTTGCACTGAAAGGCACTTGCTAGTTAATGAAGAGACCCCACTTAAGTTTGAAACTTGGTTTACTTATCTAGTGAAGTTTGTGGGTGGTTGTACTGGTCTCAGAAGTATAGTGGCAATCCCATTGACTCAATCCCAGGTCTCCTCAATAATAGGCAATAGATCTATTAATTCTCCTAATTAAAAAAAAAAACACAAGAACAATCAAATCATCCCTATAAGAAAACATTTTATTTTTGGAAATATAGTTATACTAAGAGGGGGTGAATCAATATAATGGCTAATCTTAAAGCACTTTCAACTTACAAACAAAAACAATCACATTAACGACAAGAGATACACTAGATATATGTGAAAAACTTATTTGATTAATAAATGATGTTGTAGGTACCAATCCACTGTTACAATGCTTTTCTATCACCAACCAAAGGAGGCACCAACTCCCTAAAATGTATTTTTGGCACCAACCCTCTAAGAAATAAAGCAACAAACCTAATGAATGGTTAAAAAAATCTCCAGCCCAACCTTATAGACACCCTCTGAGCTCGTCTTTTGACCTTTTCTGCAATTACACATCCTCTATAGGCTTCATTCTACTTAATTATTTTGCTTCCTTTGCAAATCCTAATCACAGTTCACTGAAATCTCTTCTTCTTCTTTTATTTGGTTAGATCATCCCTCAACTCCAAAGCGTTCAGACTTATTTATAGTGTTTCAAAGAAACAAAACATGGCAGTCCCAACAAGAAAACAAGCAACTTGTATTAGTTTTTGCTTTTCCTTGCTGGAAATCCGGTCTGGATGTCTCAAATACAAATTGAATCGACCACTCCTTGGCTCCTTGAGGCTTAGATGATTAACTAATATGACCAATTGGCAGGACCAAAACCTTAACAACACATTCATTATATCCATAAATGTGGCTCTTTTAGCGCTAGCCAACATTGTCGTGGATTTTCCCATCAATTGCCATTGACTTTCCCATCCCAGTGCTCGGGTCCTCGGGAGAGCTCAAATAACCAACCTTGCAAACCATCTAAGGGAAAACGGTTAATCCCCACAGGTTAGCTTAAACTTTAATTAAACAAATCTTAATTCAACAACACACCTTCAAATCCTACCATGTCATTGCCATGTCACCTGCTATGCCATTTTACTTCCTACATGGCGTCCACATTACGACTATGTAGATAGAAACCTCACTTAAGAAAAAAAGAAAAATTTTCTGGAGAGAGATATTGATTTAATTGTTCTCACTTAAGAAAAAAAGAAAAATTATAAAGTGAAAGTGAAAAAATAAAGATAGATTATTTTAAATTATTTTATTATTTAACCAATGTGTTGACATGGTAAAAGAAAAAATATTTTATTGATGTAATGATTGGTCAATGAGGAAAATGTTATAAAAGGAGATTGAAGCTCACTCCTTGACCATGCATTGGTTGTTGATATTTTTGATAATTGTTTCGAGAGCTTTGGTAGCTTACGGAGTGAGGGTAAACCCTTGTGGAAATTCCAAATTTGGTGGTGGAACTATCCACCCTAGATGGTGGCGAATAGTTTTAGTGGTGAAACATCCACCCTAGCTAGTCAAGTGGAAGCACCACTTCAGGTTCTCCATTGGTGTTGAATGAGTAAGGAGGGCCACATTTGTATATTTCTAGGAGGATTGAGTTGGTGGGAAGAATTAATATCTCCAAGAAAATCGAATTGTTGAAGTTTGAATTGCTAAGGGGCCAGTGAAATTGTTGATGAATTGTCTAGCCATGAATTCCTAGATGCTTTATCCATCATGTTTTATCAATTAAATTGATGTAATTTCCTCGCATAATTATAAATAAAGTAGATGGGGTTTTTCAATGTCGTTTTAATTGATTTATTTGCTAAATTTCTTGGCTAAAAATTGTGGAGTGTATTTTTTGGGTTTTGTAGTAAATTATTTGCAACTTTGTGATTGCTAGATTTTTAATTGTTTAATTTGGTTGAATTTCCCGACAAAAATCATGGCGTATTTTTTTTGAAGAAAACCAATAATAAATTTTTTGGGAAATTTAGATAAATTAGTAAAAGGGTTATTAAAATGGTATCAAAGCTATGCATCCTATCATCCTAATGGGATTTACTAGTGGATGGTAAAATTCATATTGCTCTTGACATCAATTTTAGTGGCTTGATTGGTTGTTTCATTGGAAAGATGAAGTCTATGTAAGAGCTTTTAGCAGAAACCAAACATAGCGAAGAAATTTTTATCATGGGAGACAAGCTTGGGGATTGGTCTCCATCAAAAGGTTCTCTTCTTAGCTTGTTGGAGGAGGTGTTAGAGTGTTTACACAAGGTGGATCAGGCACCTTCCCAATTGATGCAAGAAACTATGGTTCCAACATTGACTTATTTGGGTGAGCATAGGTTGTTGAAACATGAATATAAGGAGTTAAGGCTTGTTTTCACTCATTATTTGAGTAAGCTTCCAAGATTTACAACTCCAAAAACTCCCTATAAGGATGATAAAATGTGGGAGATATTACTGTCGATGATTGTTGAAAGTTTTTGCGGGATAGGTGACATTAAAATTCATTCCTTTAGCAAAAGGGATAAGATCCTATAATTAATGGAAAAGGTGAGATCATGTGTTATTATATTTGATTTAGATTATGATGGTATTTTCCTTTGGATGTTTCATCATTTCCTCAATGCCATCAATGAGGATCCTGCCACAACTATCTAGGATCACATAGAAGCCATTGTGATTGCTATTATTAATGAGAGTGATGAGATTACCCAACCTATCATGTATCTATTAATGGCTATTCTAAAACAATAATAGGTCATCCCTATAGGTGCTTACAACTTGGTACACAATGTTGCCAAACAATGTGAAGGGAAGTTAAAACCTCACTTGGTTGGTAAGGAGCTAGTGAAAGAACAAGATTGGGTTGAGGAGATTTGCGTGGATGCACATTTCTTGTCATCTACAAATTCCATCACAAAGGAGGATGATTGATCCGAACTTAAACATGAAAACAACATAATAAAAATATAACCATAAATACAGAGACACAACAAAAATAACACTTAATTTCATTAATATCAAAGAATTGAAATATTCTTACATACAAAATTGAAGTAAACTAGCTCGAGAGATGATAGCTTATATCTGAGAAGAGATGTGGCAGATACATGCCTCCAAACCATGTTAAAATGAGGCTTAAGGGCCTTTTTATTATTGAACAACAGGCGAAAACCCTAAACAACCAAAACCCTAACCCTAAGAGATGGAACACCAAGCGTTTGTGGGCCTCATTGGGGTTAGTTGGGCAACCAACTTCCTAGGCTCGTAACTTGGTCATATTTTTTTTCGTTTGGTGCTTATAATACCTCGTTGGAAATATCTTTATGAGTAATATAATATTTGCAGTAGGCCTATGGTTATGGGCTTGCTGCGAACCTAAAAAAATGCCGTTTAGGGGGTTAAAATTGCTCTGGAAGTGCCTACTTTAAAAACTACTAAAAATATTAAATGTTGCTATAAACAAGGAAAATGATAAAATCGACTGGAGGTCTAGGTGGAATATGTGGGTGGCCACCAATATCCACATGGATAAGTCCTCCCTCCTTAGGAAGCAATGGTCTCCATTGCATCCAAAGCCTCCATAAGGTGAGAAACATTCTACTGAATCTAGACCTAAGTGAACCACCTGCCTTGGTGAAGGAGTTGGCCTGCTTTGAAAACTCGATATAGTTGGATCCTTTGTTGGGGAGTGTTCTTGATCCGCGTGTCCATGATCAAATTAGTTGTGGAATGTCCATGTAGTCTGGGTTTAACTCTGTTGGTGTGAGTTGTTCTACGATGTCGAATGTGCCTAGTAATGGTGGAAAGTGTTGAGGTATAAAAGGTGTCTTTTGAATGCCTATTTATCCTACATTAATTATCAATCCAGGTACGATTTTTATTTCAAGAGTGTACTCTGTCTGAGGCTGCAATTCAATCTAAGAGTAATGCCTTGCAATATGTAGTACATTGTTGTAAATACAAGAGTAAACAAATGCTTGGAAAAGAAATCTAATTACAACAATATGAAACTAAATGCTCTAAAATCCAATCATTCACTCAAAAAACATCAGTCAAGGATGCAGTAGTGATAAATCTTTCCTTTAGAAACTGATGTAATTAAAATCAAATGAAAACAAGATAATCAATCTGAGAACGAAGGTAGCAATAACCAAATTTCCTTTACAGTTGATGATCTCGCATTAAAACAACTAAATGAAAATGGAAATTGAACTAAATCATTAATGTTGTTAATGAAATTAAACTAGGCAAGTTCTCAAAAGTAAAACCAAACTCTTTGCAGACTGTAAACTAATGAATTGAAATGAACAACAAATCTGGAATTGAACAACAAATTCTATTAAACAGCAAATCTTATTAAGCAGCAAATCCTGTCAACAACAAACTCTCTTGATTAGCACTATGAAATGAACAATAGTTAAACGAAACAACAAATGGAATGGAACTGAAATGGAACATCAAATGTTGAACAATGAAGCTCTGTTAAAGCATAACAAGATAACTTATACAGGGATTAAGATTCTTGTTAAATTGGAAAGGAATGACAACGCAATTCAACAATGCAACACACCAAGATTATAAAGCAATAAAACAGTAAAATTTTAAGCATGGAACTGTGAATCAATTAAGACAGAACCAATATCACTTCCAAGAACCCAATAGCGATAATTAGACCCTTACAGATGATCTAAGTAAGACAATATGTTGTCTCAAATAACCCACGTTGTAAAAAATAAGATTCAGATCACACGATAATGAAATAACTCATAAACAGAACGCGTAATACATAAATACAGTAAGATGATAAAAAAATAATGAAATGAACTCACAGTAATAGGCATTTATCAAATCGATCACACTCTGCAAGAATCAGAAATATAACATAAAGGAGCAGTTCACACTGCCAAGGGTCGGGCCCTTAACCACCAACAGGTATTGCTCAAGCTATTTCAGATGATGTGAATGGAAACAACAACTTCAATTAATCATTAAACTGGAGCAGCATTACAATGTAGTCGTGTTTTTCAACAACACAGTTTGTGATTAAGATTACAATTCGAAAAGCAACAACCATCCCATTTCTTTTACAAACGTCCCCTTTTATAACAAAAAATAGGAGATATTAAATAGTAAATATGATCCCTCATAACAATATTGGATTGTCCCCAACGACTTTATCAGCAAGAAAAGATATTTCCATCAATCATTCAACAAGAACAAGTCGAATTTGGTATTGCAATTGACATCATTTGGAAAACGGTCGCAACAGTGAATCTGAGAAAATCATCTTCAGAGAACCTTCTGTTTCTCTTAATACGGACCGAATTTGGGCAAACCATTCTTTCAAATAAGTTAATTTGGTCCGTTTTGGACAAAACCCATGTTTCGGATTTTTCAGATTCTTCTCCATTTTTCCAGAATGTCCAACGCAAAACTGAAACTTCTTATTCCAGCGAATTTCTGAGTTGGAATATTTGATGATGAGCTGGAGATCAAATATGCAATATGGAAAATATCTTGGATGTTAAAATGGTGAGTGATGTTACAAAACATATTAATAAACCATCATTGATAAAATCATGCATAATAATCATCAATTTATTAAAAATAAAGGAGAAGAAATAATATTTATCCATAAGAGCATAACTAATTATAAAATTGAATTATATAATAAATTATGATAAATGACATGATAAAGAAGAGTAGAAATGGATGAAATAGGTGTTAAAAAGTGATAATAATAATGACATATTAGCGGCCCAACACACCCCCAAACTGAATATATTTCATGCCCTCATGCAACCCAGAACTAAATATATTGCATGTCCTCATGCAACCCAAAGACAAAATCAATGTGTTAACCAAGCAAAAAAAATTGTTCATCCCAACTCATAAAATGGATGGAACAAATGATTTTTTTTCCTCAAATAATGAATATTCAATTTTAGCAATATTGATGAAGGCGTAACAATTTTTACAGTTGACGTTCAACTATATGTATATGAAGTTACAGAAAAATTGATATAAGTAACAACAAACTTCATTAACCATTTTCTCAAAAATCAGATCATTTTTATGCACGGATCATGTGATATAAACAAAATGGTTGTAGGTGATAGTGCATAATTTTCAAAATTTTATGAACTAATTTAGCTTTAAATTGTCTGGGTTTGTGTATTTTAATGATACCTCTTTGTTATCCAGAAATAACAAGAATTCAGTTCATAGTTTTAAAGATACATGCAAATCGATTTTTGCACTGTATAAAAATGAAATTGTATGCCTTAAACAAGAAAGAAAGTAGAAAACATTCATCATGTGTAGCAATTCCTCCCCCAAACTGAAAAATTAGCATGTCCTCATGCAATACTAGAAAACAAAGAGAGGTGGTTGCTACAATTTGTTGAAATCTATGCTTGGTGTAAACCAACATGGAATAAGGGAGGTGTTGAGAATGAATAAGAATATCAATGGATGATAAAGAATATCACTGACATGGTCATAAGAAAGAAATGAAGGAAATCAACACTCCTCCAAACTGAAAGATGATATGCCTATGAAAAATGGGAAGTGGTAAAGATGTGGAATGAATGATGATAAATAATGCTCAATGGATTTTCATGAAATTCTCCTAAATTCACAATAAATCAGAAAATTATGTTATTTTACCTCAAGTGTTACCTCCGAAAAAAAATGTGGAATGACATGTAGGGACTGGCATTTGTTGAAGTTGATGTAGGCTGAATGGATACTGAAAGTGATGCAAAAGGTGGAAGCCATGCAAGCACATCATGTCTAAAGAATTGTGCGCGTTCGCGAGTTGCGCGAGCTTTTGCTGTTAGTTGCAATAGTGTGATCGTGCTGCGAATAGAATTCCCCCCCATACTTGTTATCCTGTAACCAAATCATGATTCTGCATGCAATTTTCTTGAATCCACAGTGTTAATTTTGAAGAGCAACAGATAAGATGTATGCAAAAAGTTCAATCAAAAAAACTTCTGTAGAAATGCAGTATGAATATTGGGATTTGACCCACATGCAGGCATATTTAAAAGGCATCCGTTCCCCCCCTGAAAGATGATAGGTCGCCCTCGACCGGCAAATAGAAGAGCAGCATACTGCACAACAATTGTACAACATGGAAAGACATACATACTTATGATATCATCAAAAAATTATCACATTGCTGAAATCAATGCATATTTTGAAATTGTGAGTAGATATGAAAATGTTTATGTAATGATTCAAAAATAAGGGAAAATGACAACGAATGTGAAAAAAGTACTTATGCGGTCATTATCCACATAAACCATTATGATCGATTTATAAATAAATTTCATGCATAAGAGGTTTTGAACAAAGGGTTTAGGAGCATACTCTCATTTGATATTAAATAAAAATATAAGAAAAGGGTTTATCATTACTATTGATTTGTGAAAAATATGACTCCAATACCATCAGCAGAGCTCTGTTGCACACATGTGTCTATAACTTTGACAAAGTTGCTTTCTCACCCTTGGAACCATTATCCTTTATTTATGCCTAGGGAAGTGATGTGTGATGTCATGATGGAGGCCATTGTGCTGGCTTGGGAACCAGATGAATCACAATGCCATTCACCAGGAAGGAATGAAAGGTGGGTAGGCCGGCTCGTGATGAGACCTTGTGTTCCAAGGACTTTTTATTTTTCTAAGTTGTCCATTGGATAATATCTCTGGTGTGGTGGCCATAATGGGAATGCCACTTCATTGCTCCCTTATGACCATGGTAGGTTGTCTCTTGATAAGACCCCCTGTCTTCTATCTGCCATATCATAGAATTGTTAGTAATCATATAGATATTTTTCTTTTTTTCTTTTTTCATGTAGCATTTCCCTATTTATGTATAGAGGATGGCTCAACACTCCTTAAGAGTAGGGATGGTGGAATAAGTTTGAACATCTCAATAGAGAAAGTATGCCCTTATTCTTATTCAATAAATAAAAATCAAAGAGAGTTATGAAGATTTAGGGAAGAACCAACATGATAAAGATAACCGATCATATTAATTTTAGTGAAAATAAAGACAAAAAAGTGATATAGATGGTTATGCCATTTCTTTTTCTTATCACTACAAAACAATTTCTTAAAAATTACAATTTCTCTTGATTTGCTGATTCCAGTAACCTCTAATTTTTGTGTCTTTGCATAAATTGTATGTTTGCCTTTAAAAGAGTCATGAAGAATTCACAAAAATCCTCAAAATGTTGTTCTAAAACAAGAAAAATGCACTCAAAAAGTGCTGTTCCTTAGATGGAACAGCTACTGTTCCTTAAGAGGAACAAAAAAAACAATCTGCGAAAATGATGTTCCTTTTGAAAATGGACGGAAAAAAAAGTCGGCAAAAAAACATGATGTTCCTTTTGAAAGAAACAACAAAAACATGCGGGAAAAATGTTGTTCCTTTGGAAAGGAACAACAAAAACAGGTGGCAAAAACTGTTGTTCCTTTGGAAATGAACAACAAAAACAAACAACAAAAACTGAAGTTCTTTCGGAAAGAAACAACAAAAACATGTGGCAAAAGTGCTATTCCTTTTGAAAGGAACAACAAAACTGTTGTTTCTTTTGAAAGGAACATAAAAAAAATCAACGGAAATGTTGTTCTTTTTGAAAGAAACACACAAACATGTTGTTTCTTAAGAGGAACGACTACTGTTCCTTAAGATAAACAACAAACAAATATAAGCACGCAAGATTGTTGTTTCTTAAGAGGGACGACTGTTGTTCCTTAAGAGAAACAACAACTGTTCTTTAAGAGGAACAACATGAAAAATAAAGGCACACAAAAAAAGTGTTGTTCCCAACAACAAAGAAAATGCACGCAGAAATTGCTGTAGGAAACAACAAAGGAAAAAAAATAGAGGAAAGAACAAAATTAATGTACAATCTATTGTCAAGCAAATCCAATCAAATAGAAAGACAAATTTATGTACAGGTTTTAAGAAAAAGTAATTTTTTATAGAATTGGTGCTGCCGAAGAATTACCTTCTGCAATTGAAACTTGCATGGTGGGGTCCTTATTGTGCAATTTCCAATGGAGCGGAAACTATAATTTGAAGGGATCAATACCTGAAAAACAAAAATATAAAAGAAATCAGAAAAAAAACAACACTTCATTAAGTTACAACAGCTATGATGTTATTTCCTAAGGGAATATCAATCTGTCAATGGAAAAAAATGATCTTTTTGAAAAAATGTTTTGACAGCAATGACCTGAATCTTCAATTGGAAACCAATTCTTCATTTCTTCTATTATGAATATTGTAAGTAATGAACTGGATGAAATGCCCTTGTTTCACTAAAATTTCTTTCAAAAATCGCTCCTCCATAAATTGACCTTTTTTGTTCTGCTAAGACCTGCAAAAAACGAGTGTCTACCTGCATTAAAACATTAAATTATGGAGAAAGAGAGGTGATTGGGCTCCCCCAATCAAATAATTATGCAAAAAAACTAACAAGTAGCTACTCTATAAAACAAATCCGCGGTAAAATTAATTACTTATCTGCAGAAGAGTAATGGCCAATCATTCTAACCAGCAGTGTTTCAATTATAAATTCTTTATTTTTTGTCCGATTTGAGTGATTCCAAAGCCAAATAAAATTGCATTAAGATATGTCTCCAATAGAAATAGGTTTTAAAAATTCCATGTAATGGTATGTTAAATTTTCTTAGAACAACCTGCATAATAGAGTCATTTTCGATTTTCCAGCTCAGACCAACAGTTGATATTTCAAGCATAAATTATTCGTTTGATGACGGATTAAGCTAATTCAAATTGGAAATGAAAGTAGATTCATTTATTGATCTTCAATAGAAACATGTTTTTAAGACAAGAATAATTGATGGGTCAAATACTTTAATGAACAGCTGGAAAAACAAAGTTTTAAGAGTGCTGATTTATTATAAGAAGTCAATATTTTGGTCATAAATTCCTCATACGATATCGAAATCGAGTGATTCAAATTGCGTTGTAAACTAGATTCATATAAGAATCTACCATAAGAAAATGTTTTAAAAATATAGTCATTTAGGTCTCCAAAAACTGACTATCCCAACTCTATTCCTGAGCTGCCTACTAGACACGTTGTCAATGTTTTGGTTATAAGTTTTTTGTTTCAAATCCAAATTGAGTGATTCAAATTGGGTTGCAAAGTAGAGATCAAGGGATACTTAGGATAGAAACAGGTTTTAAAAATATTCACTTTTTATCCCTCAAAACATGACTGTCCCAACTCTGTTTTCAGAAATTTCATCAAGCCCGTAAGCCAAAAAATTATGATATTCAAGAAATTTTTCCATATTGGTGATAAAAATGAATATAAGTGTTTGTAGAATTTTTATTTTAAATATAATACATCTACATACACAAATGAATTAAAATATTTATCATCAATGTTTATTTCCACAACGTGTTGCAACAAAAACAGTTATTTTTACAAAAATAAAATAATAATAATAAAATGTGTTTATTTTATTTCCTTATTTATTTTATTTTATCATTAGCCTACTTTGATTTGGAAAATGAATATGATTAGGTATAAGAGTATTTCCAGTGTAACCATTTTCAAAATAAGGCTTCAAGTATGTACATACCCAAATTTGAAAAATGCATGTTAATAAAAATTAGGGTATGAGAAGCCAACTTCCCTTGAAAAGATGGTGCCAAAAATTGTTGAAGCATGGAGTGATGCTGCAAAAAAATGGAGTGAAACCAATATTCAATGTATCCCTTACTTTCTTGATTTCCCATAATAGTCATATCATGAAGTTCTTGAGTGTTTAAAATGGCTTGTTGATGTAGGCTAGAAGAAACCTCATTTTTTTCCATAACCTCTACGATTTTTGGATTTGAGACATTCTGAATCTCAGTATAAGTTTTCTCCAATGGTGCATGTGAGATAGAATGGGTGGGAAGGGTCGGTAAATTTTATAGTTCAACACTGTAAGCATGTTGTACTGGTTTATTATGGTGAGGATGTGAAATGAGTTAAACAGGAAATTGTGTAGGGAATGGAGCATTTTGATGATGTAGTTGATTGGGTTGAATGGATGATTTTGATAGGCAAGCAAGATGTTGTGGAAGAGCTGGTGGAGAATATGGAGGATGTGTTTGTGCTACAAGATGAGGGAGAGTAGTCATGCAATCATAAGATGAACCATGCCAAACTTGTAGACAAGATTGATGGTGGTTATATTGAGATTGGCATGACTGACCTAACATATGAGTATTCCATAATGGATTATGAAAGTAAGAGAATGGAGAGGAAGTGTTTTGAACCATACTTGTAGCCCACGATTTCCATGGTTTTGACCTTGTTGCAGCTTCCTCATCTCATTTATATGCTACTTCCATCCTAGATAAGGAAGAACAATGATCTATGGGATGCTCCTTTTGGTAATGAGGGAAAAACACTTCATCAAATTCTTGATTTTTCTGAACCTACAAAACATTCACTTGCGAATTTAAAGAGCTAGTAAAATCATATTTAAAATTTTCAAATAAAACATTGATTTCAGCTCTTATGTCTCTTGTTCTTGTAGTAAATTTGGAAAAGAAAGAAGAAAATTCTTTAGAATTATTACCAGCCTTGGAAATTCCTCTTGAAAACCTTATGCACAATTCACAAACATCATCATATGATAACTGAAAAACATCACCTTTTCCTATCATATTTAAGAGTTCTAAAAAATCATCTTTGATTCCTTTAAGAAGGAGTGTTTTCAAGATCTTTTTTTCCAAATGCTTATGCTTTGATTTTTGAAGGTTGTATTGAAATCGTTCCACATATTCCTCCAAGATTTCATCTTCCCCTTATATCATACCGAAAATATCTTCATTGGATTTGAAATAGTCTTGGTACTTCTTTAAGAATATGTTCTTCATGTCCTCCCATGTTTGGATGCAGTTCCCACCTAGGCTCATGAACCATCGGAGAGCTGCTCCTTTTAGAGTAAGAGGAAACACTTTCAACCTTTGATCATTAGTATAATAATCATATCCTCTACAAATTATTTCAAACTCAAATAAGAATGTATCTGGATCTTCATTTGTCAAACCATGAAAATTTGGTAGAGACGATGGGGGAATTATGTGCATTTGTGTCACTCCTTCAAGATCTTTGATAAGGAATTCAAAAGTTGCAATGTGAGCCATTTATTACCATAATAGAATATTTTCTTCATGTGTTTCTTTGAGGCTCCTCCTTCGAATGTTCCTGTCAATTGGTTAGTGAAATGGGTGGTGCTTACATCACCACTCGAGTGGAATTACAATTTTTTTTTTCAAAATTTCCACCTCTAAAATACAAACGTTCATTTCTACCTAAAATTTTTTACTTAATTCTGCTGTGAAACGCGCCAATGAACGAGTATGTTCCTTGCTCAGTACGCAGGTTCTTACCTTCCGTTTTTAATACCCAATTCTTCCCTAGCAGAAAAAAAATCAAATATGCATCACTCTTTCTAAATGGCATACACTCTCCCCGGCAACGACGCCAAAATGTTGAGGTATAAAGGGTGTCTTTTGAACGCCTATTTATCCTACATTAATTATCAATCCAGGTACGATTTTTTATTTCAAGAGTGTACTCTGTCTAAGGCCGCAATTCAATCTAAGAGTAATGCCTTGCAATATGTAGTACAATGTTGTAAATACAAGAGTAAACAAATGCTTGGAAAAGAAATCTAATTACAACAATATGAAACTAAATGCTCTATAATCCAATCAGTCACTCAGCAAACATCAGTCAAGGATGCAGTAATGATAACTATTTCCTTTAGAAACTGATGGAATTAAAATCAAATGAAAACAAGATAATCAATCTGAGAACAAAGGTAGCAATAACCAGATGTCCTTTACAGTTGATGATCTCACATTAAAACAATTAAATGAAAATGGAAATTGAACTAAATCATTAATGTTGTTAATGAAAGTAAACTAGGTAAGTTCTCAAAAGCAAAACCAAACTGTTTGCAGACTGTAAACTAATGAATTGAAATGAACAACAAATCTGGAATTGAACAACAAATTCTATTAAACAACAAATCCTATTAAGCAGCAAATCCTGTCAACAACAAACTCTCTTGATCAGCACTCTGAAATGAACAACAGTCAAATGAAACAACAAATGGAATGGAACTAAAATGGAACATCAAATGCTGAAAAACGAAGCTCTATTAAAGCATAACAAGATAAGTTATACAGGGATCAATATTCTTGTTAACTTGGAAAGGAACGGAAACACAATTCAACAATGCAACACACCAATATTATAAAGCAATAAAATAGTAAACTATTAAGCATGGAACTATGAATCAATTAAAATAGAACCAATATCACTTTCGAGCACCCAATAGCGATAATTAGACTCTTATAGATGATCTAAGTAAGGCAATATGTTGTCTCAAATAACCCACGCTGTAAAAAATAAGATTCAGATCACACGATAATGAAATAACTCATAAATAGAACGCGTAATACATAAATATAGCAAGCTGATAAACAACTAATGAAATTAACTCACAGTAACAGGCATTTATCAAATCGATCACACACTGCAAGAATCGGAAATATAACACAAAGGAGCAGTTCACACTGTCAGGGGTTGGGCCCATAACCACCAGCAGGTACTACTCAAGCTACTTCAGATGATGTGAATGGAAACAAAAACTTCAATTAATCATTAAACTGGAGAAGCATTACAATGTAATGGAACTGAAATGGAACATCAAATGTTGAACAACGAAGCTCTGTTAAAGCATAACAAGATAAGTTATACAGGGATCAATATTCTTGTTAACTTGGAAAGGAACGGAAACACAATTCAACAATGCAACACACCAAGATTATAAAGCAATAAAATAGTAAACTATTAAGCATGGAACTATGAATCAATTAAAACAGAACCAATATCACTTTCGAGCACCCAATAGCGATAATTAGACTCTTATAGATGATCTAAGTAAGGCAATATGCTGTCTCAAATAACCCACGCTGTAAAAAATAAGATTCAGATCACACGATAATGAAATAACTCATAAATAGAATGCGTAATACATAAATATAACAAGATGATAAACAACTAATGAAATTAACTCACAGTAACAGGCATTTATCAAATCGATCACACACTGCAAGAATCAGAAATATAACACAAAGGAGAAGTTCACGCTGCCAAGGGTTGGGCCCATAACCACCAGCAGGTACTACTCAAGCTACTTCAGATGATGTGAATGGAAAAAAAAACTTCAATTAATCATTAAACTGGAGCAGCATTACAATGTAATCGTGTTTTTCAACAACACAATTTGTGATTAAGTTTACAATTCGAAAAGCAACAACCATCCCATTTATTTTAAAAATGTCCCCTTTTATAACCAAAAAGAGGAGAAATTAAATAGTAAATATGCTCCCTCATAACAAGATTGGATTATCCCCAACAACTTGATCAACAAGAAAATATATTTCCATCAATCATTCAACAGGAACAAGTCGAATTTGGTATTGCAATTGACATCATTTGGAAAACAACCGCAACAATGAGTCTGGGAAAATCGTCCTCAGAGAACCTTCCGTTTTTCTTAATATGGACCGAATTTGGGCAAACCATTCTTTAAATAAAGTTAATTTGGTCCGTTCTGGACAAAACCCATGTTTCAGATTTTCCATATTCTTCTCCATTTGCCCAGAATGTCCAACGCAAAACTGACACTTCTTATTCCAGCGAATTTCTGAGTTGGAATATTTGATGATGAGCTGGAGATCAAATCTGCAATCTAGAAAATATATTGGAGGCTAAAATGGTGAGTAATGTTACAAAATATATTAATAAACCATCATTGATAAAATCATGCATACTAATCATCAATTTATTAAAAATAAAGGAGAAGAAATAATATTTATCCATAAGAGCATAACTAATTATAAAATGGAGTTATATGATAAATTATGATAAATGACATGATAAAGAAGAGTAGAAATGGATGAAATAGGTGTTAAAAAGTGATAATAATAATGACATATTAGCGGCCCAACAGAAAGTATGGCCAAAGGAGGTCCACATTGAACATTGGGTGCAAGCCAAGGAATGATGGAATGATTAGCTCAAAGGCATTGTCCCCTACAACGTTGGTGATGGTGTACGATCCATATTGGAGCGGGTGAGGATTGTGGTGGGGCCCCGCGATGATCTCCTTTTGAAAATGTAGCCAAACTTTGTCGCCCACTTGGAACTTGTGTGGCACCCGATGCTGATCATGTCGTTGCTTGTACTTAGCATTGGATTTGTCCAATATTTCATGTACCTACTGGAATATGTGTTGAATGCGCTCAATGAATATTTTATCCCTGTCAACTTCGGGCTGAAGATGTGCCGAATCTACCTGAGTAATTGAAAATGGTATGTTCACATCAATGGGACATAGTTGCTATAATCCCAAACCCACTTGAAAGGGGATGTGGCCAGTTGAGCTATGGAGAGATCTGTTGTAGTTGTGCTGGACATAGGGGAGACTTTCATCCAATGTGTGTGGATGTTTCAAGTTGTACATGCGCAAAATGTGTACGTTCATCCTGTTGAAAAACATCTGTTTGGCCATCAATTTGGGGGTGGAAAGTCGTGGAATTAGTGAGCTTGGTATCTAACATCGACCAGACACTTGACAAAAATGTACTTAGGAACCTACTTCCATGATATGATATAATGGACTGTGGGATCCCAAAGTGTACACACACTTGTTCAAAGAAGAGCTTCACAATGGCTTATGTTGTGATACTCTTCTTATAGGGTGCTAGAATGGCCATCTTAGAGAATCTTTTGACGACCATGAAAACATATTCGTTGCCATGCTTAGTAGAAGGAAGACTCGAAATGTAATTCATGGAGATGGATACCCAAGGTCGAATAGGAATATGAGTATATAATCCTTGCTTCTTGATGGTCAGTTTGACAATGGTACATGAAGTGCAAGATCTGATGTACTTCCCAACATCTTGTTGAAGGTTCGACCAATAAAAATACTTCTGCAACACCGCCAATATTTTCTCTACCTCGAAATGTCCAACAAATCGACTGTAGTGTGCCTCCCAAATCATCTTGGTGTGCTCGATTGGAGGAACATAAATGTGTCTCAGGTGGCATAACAGGGCATCCTAAAGGTGAAAATTTGGAACTTGCTTGCCTTCCAAGAACGTCTAGTCTGTGTTGCCAAATTCTCGATCACTCTTTTAGATATGTGGCCACCTCGAAGTCTTGTGCCCACAAGAGTCAAGAAGATTGGTCAGCACCATGAACAGAGGTCGGCTGAGGTAGTATGCAACATTGTTGGTGTTTCCCTTCTTGTACTTAATGTTCAAATGGAACTGTTGCATGTATGTGGACCATTTCTAATGGCTATCGTTCTGCAAATTCCCTTGTGCCTGTATGAAGTGCAGGGGTCAATGGTCTATGTGGATGGCCGTTTCCTTCCCCAGAATGTAATGATTCGATTGTTGGTCAGCCTGCACAATGGAATACATCTATTTTTCATAGGTGGGATACTTTCAGACTTTTTTTGAAAGTGTCTCATTGTGATATGCCACCAAATGCACCTGTTGAGTAAGAATTGCACCAATAACATAGTCAGAGGCATCTGCCTCAATTTGAAATGATTGTTGTAGGGCTACTAATGTGAGCACTAGTGCATAGAAGAGGTGATGCTTCAACTTAGAAAATGCCTTATGTTGTGATTCAGATCAAAAGAAATTTTCTTTCGCTCCTCCCTTGGTGACTTGAATTAAAGGCCAAGTGATATGAGAAAACCCCAACATGAACCTACGGTAGAAATTAACAAGACCCAAAAAGTTGTGGAGCTTTGTTAGTGGTTGGGGCTGACCAATCCTAAATGACATGTATCTTGGCTGGGTCCACATGTACACCCCGCTCATCAATGATGTACCCAAAATATAGAACCTGTGTCATACCATAGTGCATTTCTCCAAATTGGCACACAACTTGTGTTGTCACAAGGTTTACAGGAATTATCAAATATGGTTGAGGTGCTCTTCCCAACTTTGGTTGAAGATCATGATGTCATCAAAATACACCACCACAAATGAGTTGGTGAAGGGTCACAAGATGTTTTCCATCAACGTCATGAAGGTTGTGGGGGAATTATTCTACCCGAAAGGCATGACCAGCCATTTGAAAATTCCCTCCTTATATTTGAAGGAAGTCTTCCACACGTCAGAGGGTTCGATTGGTACCTAGTGATAATTGAACTTCAAGTCAATCTTGCTAAAATATTTGGCCTTCTTGAGCTAGTCTAGAAGGCCATCAATCCATGGGATTGGATACCTATTCTGGATAGTGATCTTGTTTAGCACCCGATATTTAATACAAAGTCTCTAGGTCTCATCCTTCTTCTGTACCAACATGATCGGGCTCCCGCAGGGTGATGAACTTGGCCTTATTTCCCCTTTCTACAACAATTCTTGAATCTGCCTCTTGATTTCATCGTTCTCTAGAATATAGCGTCGATATATTGATCCATTAGGTAGCTACGTGTCATATCAATGGAGTGATTGAACTGAAATTATAGAGGTACCCCTATGGGCGAGGTAAATATGTCCTTGTACTCCTCCACAACCTTGTCCATCAGCTGCTGTCGTACAAAGGAGCCCTGTCTAGAGGCTATGGCCACAATCTTCTTCTCCCCTAAGGGAGAATCATAAGGAAATTTTTGTTCTTGGTCTGAGAAATGATCTTACTGTATTGCTTCCCAGTGATCAAAGAGATGGTGGTAGGCAGTGCTACCTCCGATATCCTATACAACTTATTTCCCAAAGTAATAATAATAGTGCAAGGCCTAGAATCATACACAACATGCCACTTCCACAAGTATGGTTGGCCTAATAATACATCACAAACTTCAAGAGGATCAACATCACACAATACCTCATCTGCGAAGGGCTTTATGTTGTAGGGAAGGAAAAACGGTTGCCTGATGTGGATATTTCGTCCTTGTGAAGCCATCTGATGGTGTACGATTGCGGGTGTGTTGTGGTCAGTAGGCCCAGTCGCTTCACGACCTATGCTGAAATGAGGTTATTTTGAATCATGCTATCGAAAATGAACTGCAACGGAGAACCCTTCACCCACGTCTATGAGTGGAAGAGGTGCTCCCCCTCCTCTGGATCTCTAGGCTCATCCTTTTGGATCTTGGTGGTGGAAATGGTGGCACTGGGCTCCACATCAATATTATTCTTCCCTTTTTCATTCCTCTTGTTGAGTTCTGACTTAGAGTCATAACATGCATTTGGCTCAGAAGCCTTCAACTCGACCACCAATGACTGCTTGGCTCGACACTCGCTTGTGTTGTGAGTAGGGCTCTTATGGAACTCACACCATTGTCCCGTTTCCTTCTTTATCTTCATGGTATTGTTCTTTGCTTGTGGATACATTGGGTTTTCCTGGGTCGCCCTACCTTGGATTTTTACTTTGTTCTACGGTTTGGGGCATCCTTTCCCTTGCTCGGATTCACAGATCCAAAGTCCTACTTCTTCTGTTTAAATTTATACTCGATCTTGACAACGTATCGATAGGTAGCGTCGAGCAAGGAGATGTCAAGTAACTCCACCTTGTCCTATATGTACTTATGTAGATAGTCACGGTACTTGAGTACCAAATTTCGCTCAAAATCCTTGATACCCAACTTCTTGCAAGGGGTATGAAAAATATTTGTGAAATATGGCACGTCTTGGTCCCTTCCCTGCCCCAATGTGGTTCACTTTATGTACCTATCCTCATAGCTCCCGGCATGGTAATACTGTTACTTGATGGTGTCCTTGAAATAATTCCAAGTGGGTGTGGCTAAAATAGTGAGGGTTAACTCTCATCCCTCTCCTCATAGTAGGTTTCCCACCAGTCCTTGACATGGGGGACGACTTTGAGGAGTGAAAAAGTACTATTTTCCCGGTTGGAAAAATCATGAATCGAAAATATCCTTCTAGCAAATTTAACCATTTATCTATGACATATGCATCTATCTAACCTTCAAATATGGGGATGTAAAAGTTAACTTGTACCTTAAAGGGAGTGCCACTTCTAGAGTGGCTGTTGGAAGAAGATTAGTCGCCTGTGGGTAGCTGCCGAAGGATCTGGGAAAATTTTTCCATTATCGCATTCCTCTATCACTCGAGGGCTTCTTCAAGAAATATTTTGAAAGGATCTCCTACTCCCTCATCTTTATTTTCTTCCTCCATGGGAGACCTTCGAGGTTTTTGAGGCTGGTGTTACAAAGGTTCAACCAGTTCGATCCCTAACTCCTTATACCTTGAACTCATTGGGGACATGCAAAGAAAAATAGACTGCTCTGATACCACTGATATGAACTTAAACATGAATGCAACAGAATACATATATGACCATAAATACAAAGACGCAACAGAAATAACACTTCATTTCATTAATATCATAGAACTGAAATATGCTTACATACAAAATGGAAATAAACTAGCTCGGGTGATGGTAGCTTATATCTGAGAAGAGATGTGGTGGCTACATGCCTCTGGATTGTGTTACAATGAGGCTCAAGGGCCTTTTTATTATTGAAAAACAAGGGAAAACCCTCAAAAAACCCAAACCCTAACCCTAGGAGATGGAACACCAAGTGTTTGTGGGCCCCGTTGGGGTTAGTTGGGCAGCGAACTCCCTGAGCTCATAACTTGGTCAGATTATCTTCGTTTGGTGCATACAGTACCTCATTGGAAATATATCTCTGAGTACTATAGGATTTGCGGTAGACCTATGGCCATGGGCCTGCTGCGGACCTCAAACAAACATTGTTTATGGAGTTAAAGCTGCTTCGGAAGTTCAGGACCTAAAAGACTGCTAAAAATAGTAAATGTTGTTATAAACAAGGAAGCCGATGAAATGGAATGGAGGTATAGGTGGAATAGGCGAGTAGCCACTAATATCCACCTGGATCAATGATATTAGTATCATGGTTTGGAGTACCACTTTACCATGACTTCCAAGTGTTAGTCACCAAGAACGTACTCAAGAAATGATAAAAAAGTGCCTTCTAGTAGTGAAGGAGAGATTTAGGGAACTAAAGGACACAATACTATAACAAGATAATATGCTTAAAGACTTGGGAGTTACGAGTCTTAGGAAAGTTTCCAATCTTGTTAGTATAGGGTTTCTAGAGGGGAAACACCAAAAATTTACCTTTGAGATATGGACCAACCCTCTTCGACAATACATGGACAAGGCTTGCAACATCAAATGTCCGCATGAGCGACTTGTCAGCCCTCTAAAGATGAAGGAATGAAAAAAAAGAGTGAGATCAATGGTTGGTATGAGGAAACAGGAGCCCATTCTTGTAGGTTGCTTCTGTAGGATGAATATATCAGTATTACAGTTATCATCAGAGTCGTGCAGTGGAAGCATGATGGAATTCCAATTTGGCTATGGAATCCTAGTGGATTACTTCATCATGTGACTTAGTTTGACATCGTGACTGGGTTTAACTATATTATATTGGTATAATGAAGATTCTTCATATTCATTTGGGATCTTGGAATTGGCACACATGTTTGGGTTGCTTTGGGACAAGAAATCTCAGGAAGGGAGGAATGTAATGTCCATTTATGGAGAGGGACATTTATTTAATTGTTCACTCTCAATTAAGAAGAAAAACAAAATTATAAAGTGAAAGTGAATAAATAAAGATATATTATTTTATAATTTATTTAACCAATGTGTTGATATGTTAAAAAAAAGAGAATATTTTATTGATGTATTGATCTAGTCAAGGAGGAAAATTTTATTAAGGGAAATTGAAGCTCACTTCTTGATCATGCATTGGTGAATGATAATTTTGATAATTTTTTCAAGAGATATAATAGCTTATGGACTGAGAGGAAACCCTTGTGGATATCCCAATTTTGGTGGTGGAACTATCCATCCTAGTTGGTGGTGATTAGCATAAGTGGTGAAACATCCACCCTAGCTAGTCAAGCAAGAGAATCACTTCAAGTTCTTCATTGGTGTTGAATGACTAAGGAGGTCCAAATTTATATATTTCCAGGAGGATCGAGTTGGTGGGAAGAATTACAATTTCCAAGAAGATCGATATGCTAAAGATCTATTTTTCGAGGAGCTATCAAAATTCTTGAGGAACTACCTAGCCAAGAATTCCTGGATGATTTATCCATCAAGTTTTCCCGATTAAACTAATGTATTTTCCTCTCATAATTATAAATACACTAGAAGGGGTTTTGAAACTCCGTGTTAGCTGTTTTATTTGATATATTTCTTGGAAAACATTGTGGAGTGTATTTTCTAGGGTTTGCAATAAATTATTTGTAGCTTTGGGATTGGTGGATTTTTAATTGTCTAATTTGGTTGAATTTCCCAACAAAAATCATGACATTTTTTTATGAAGAAAATCCATAATAATTTTTTTTGGGGAATTTTAGATAAATTAATAAAAGGTATATTACGTCACTATGACGCCTTGGTCCTTAGGTCCCTGGGCCATTTCATTAATTGAACTTCACATACATCCAGGGCCACTAGGATGGGGATTGAGGCTAATACCTAATTGTGGTAACTTAAGCCTTAATTAAGTGGCCAAATATCTTGCCACTTCAACTAACCATCTTAGCTACCAAGTCATCATCATTAACCAATCAAGCTATGCCACCTATTGTATGACATCGACGTCATCTATTGATCTAAGTCTATCATTAGGGGAATTTTGAGGTCTAAAATGGGCCTCTTAAGAAAAATGTACAACCAAAATAAACTTTATAAGAACCAATAGGATTCAAGATGATGATGTCAACCATGGGGGATGATTCACCATTTTTTAAGTAAAAGGGTAAAAAGATAAAAAAATAATAAAATAATAAAACTACTTCTTCAACTCGTATTTTGAACTACTTATCTCCCGAAATTTTTACTCAAATTTCGAGTAGGAGTACTCTTTGGATGAAAAATTTAATTCCTCATCCAAGGAGTACCCATGTTGCATACTTTTGATGGACCCTGTTACACGGAAAATGAGAAATTCATGAAAAAACGTGATTGCAATCATGTTTTTCATGTATTTTTCATTTTTTGTGTAGTAGGATCCATCAAAAGTATGCAACATTGGTACTCTTTGGATGACAAATTAAATTTTGCATCCACGAGTAATCCCACTCGAAATTTGAGTAAACAATTTGGGAGATAATTTGAAAAAGTAGTTTTTTCTTTTTTCCCTCTAAAATTTACTGATGTAATCAAATCTTATTTTATTATTTCCACTATTATTTTATAATTTCCTTAGGAGGCCCATTTTAGACCTCAAAATTCCCCTAATGCTTCCTTTTCCACGTCTTGTTGATTTCATGTTGTCTACATGGTGGTCATTGTGCCACATGGCGTTCTCTAGATGGTACCATGTGTCACTTAGAATCATCCCACTTGACCACCCAAAATCACAAAAAAGTGGCATTGGTCCCTCTCCTGTACAACCACATGTCAGGGGCCACATCACCTTGTTGAGTCATCTTCTACATCATCACTGACAAGACCGGGGGGGGAGGGTTCATATTTTGGCACATGCAGAAGTGACGATCCACTAGAACCCTACCTTGAACCACAAAACTTCAAACTTAAGTTTCTCGGTGTTCCTTGTGAGTTAAATCAAGAGACATACACTAATTGAAAGGTATTAGAGAGGAATATCCAACCATACAACATTCATTATTATTTGGACTAGGGACAAGAAAATAAATTCCTTTAAAGATATTATCCACATTGCAATAGTCTCTCATGCCGTTGAAATTTGAAATCAATGACATTGCAATTGACATCTATGACAACATATATGCAACATTTTTTCTATCTAAATTTCATTTCCATTTGAGTTAGGAAGTGCAGGGTTCCTACTAATTGGGTGATAATCATTATCCAAAGTAAATCCTTTTGAAGGAAACTCTTACTCTTCTAGAAAATTATTTTTGATAAATCTAGTACGTTTTTAGATTTTTGGTTTCTTTTTTTTTAATTCAGCAATTAATGAAGACCCCCTAAATCCTCTATATTTTCTTAAACTGTAAAATGATGTTGTTAGTTTGTGACTCGATAAGACTCGACGAATATTTTCACACTCAACACAGGGAATCTGGGTTGCACTCTTGAATTTGAGACCAAGACTCCCAACTCTAGTGAGTTTGATTCAAGTTTGGAAAGTGGGGAGTTTTCCAAAAGAGCCTATAAGAGTTGCTCATTCCAGCAAAGAGAGTCTTACAACAGCTTCTATCAGAAAATAGTAGATATGGAATGAACCATAATTCCTTGCTCAAATTTGATCACAATTACATTGGTAGAGTTCAAAAAATTTACTAAATGTGACGTCAATAGGGAGTAACACAAATGTTATGCATCCTAGGAGAAAAATACTTTTCTTGGTTTAACATGTGTAAATATTTTTTTGTCGTTTATTTTAATATGGTGTAGATTTAAATATATGTGGAAATGGACTTTAATGTTTAAATAAATATAATAAGTGAAAATGTGTTTCGGTCTCAAAATTTGGATTATAAAAATGTTTCTTTTTTATGCATAGTTGATTTTGAAACAAGACATATGGTTATTTACTCTAATTTTGAAGCCAAGAATAACATCATAGCAGTTAAATGGCAATAAGTGGAAAATTTCCACCTACACTAGGGGATATATCACTTGATCAAACCCCTATTTGTTTTTGTGGTGATATTCACCGGAATATAGGCCCAATTTTCTATACTAATCTAACCTAACCTAAAAAATGGTGAAAACTAATTTAAACTAGGGAAAACATATGACCTAAAATATTTACAAATAAATATTACCTAATTTATACAAATTGTTGTGGTTTTAAATGGGTTTGTGTAATCCAATCAGCAAGGGTAAGGGAAATATTACCCAAGTGTGATCCTTTAATAGTTATACAGTTGTTTATGGGTAGTAACCTTTCTGACTGATACGTGGGCTCAGTCAACCACTTGAGAAATTTGTGCTCTCAATGAGAGAGCTTATACAAAATGTATTTTTTGTGTTTTTTAAAGGTTTATTTGCATGCAATGCCTAATCTACTTTAAAAAAACTTAAAGGTATCTCAAGGGTGAGAGAAAGGATTGAGACCCACTCTCACTCTTGAGATAGCTTTATTTTCTGTAAAGTAGATTAATTATTACATGCAAATAAACTTCTAAAAAATACAAAAAATACAGTTTGTTAAAAATCTCTCACCAAGAGCACATATTTCTCAGGTGGTTAACTAAGCCCACATATCAATAAAAAAGGCTACTATCCAAAAATATTGTAGAATTCTTAAAGAATTTCATTTGGGTAATATTTCCTTTACCCATGCTAATTGGATAACATAAGCTCTTCAAAAACTACAACAATTTGTATAGCTTAGGAATATTTATTTGTAAATATTTTAGGTCATATACTTTCCCTAGTTTCAATTAGTTTTTTATTCTTTTTGTCATTTTTAGATTAGATTAATATAGGAAATCAAGCCTATATTACGATAAGTATTTCCACACCAAATGAATAAGGGTCTAATTGGGACCCTAATCGTGTCGTAGGTAGATTTTTTCTTCCTGTCAAGACAAGGTTAGGACAAATTCCTTGGACTAGCCCATGGATGAGCCAAAATTAGAACTAGAAGAAATTAAAGATAAGCAAGATGTGGAATAACAATATTCGATGAAAAAATAATTTGTTATTCCGCTAGACCTAGAGCAAGGAGCATCAAAAGAGGATGATGTGGTATCACAATATTAAAAAAAAAGGGAATCATGTATTCCCTCGGATATGGACTAGAAGGTGAACTAGAAGATTGTAATGAATAAAATAATGTAAATAGTGATTAATTAGTTAATTAGTAATTAGGTTGAAAGGCCATGTCTGATAAGACATGACCTTTCGTGAAGAGGCACCTGTGTAGGTATATAAGCAGGCCTCATTTGTAGTTATCAATCATCTATCTCATATCTCATTCATCACAATTTATAATATAATATTCGTATCCTCATGGATATTTTCATATTCCAAGTGTTCTGGAGTATTTAAGTTGAGAAGGAACTTTGTTCGCTTCATTTGGTATCAGAGCAGTCGATCTTCTGGCCGCTCATCGCTGCACAGAGCTACGCTCCTTGATCCAGGTCTTTCGCCATTGAAATTCGTGAACGTTTTTGCCGTCGAAAGCATTTCGCTAAACTTTGGCACTTTATCCGCTGCTGCTGAGTTCATTAGAGGCCCGTGGCCATACTTTTTTTAAAAAAAAGTGAAGAAAAAAAAAGGGAAGAAATATATATATATATATATATATATATATATATATATATATTAATAAAAAAAAAATAATAAAAGAGAGAAGGAAAGTCAAAGTATATTAAAAAGAAAAAGAAAGAGATATATATAAAGAAGTACATATACGTACATACCAAGACAATTTAAAATTAAAAAGGAAAAAGAAATAAGGAAGAGTAGGTAAGTTTATTTTGATTATTCTTTCAGTGGTTTACAAGCTCATGGTTTTGGAAGCCCATGGTAATTTCGCATGGTATTTGAAAGGTAAAATAAGAAGTAAAGGAATAAAAATCTCTCCAGGTGAATGGTAAGTTGCCTTTTATGTGGAGAACATTAATCGAGTCAAATACACATAAGTGGACATATATTTTATAAAGTGAATATATGTGAATAGTCACGCGTCACTAGGCTGTAACCTTTCCTCAAAAAAGGAGTTTAAAAAATTTAATTTTTAAAAGAATATATATATATATATATATATATATATATATATATATATATATATATATATATATATATATATATATATATATATAATTAAATTATTAAAAAAAATAAAAATTGAAGGAATAATAACCTCATTAAAAAGAAGAAGAGAAAGTTAGGAAGGGTTACCTTAAAAACCCTAAAAACTCAATTCAACAGACAAAATGGAATCAATCATTGATGAAAAGCAAATTGAATCTAATTCGGAAAGGAAAGAATGAAGATTTCCTGAAAATTATAGTATGTTTGTCTGTACGCTAATTAGAATCAAGGGGTCACTTGCGGGAAAGGAAGTTCTCATATATATTGATCTTAATCAAAAGGATAATTATGTTAGTACTGAATGTGGTAACCAATTAGTGATCCCTGAATCAAATATAATCGAAACAAATTCAATTAACACAAATGAAAACCAATACAACATAAGGAATCTACACCTAAGTATTGGGGAGTATTTCTTGGTCTCACAATTTACCATTAAAACCTTATTTTGTAACAATAGTGATATAATTATGGGTTCGCTCTGGATGGAATCACTAGGGTCATTCATCCTTAATACAAAAAAGAAACTTTTAACATTCTCCTACAAAAGGAAGAAAATAATGCTACAAGACGTCAACTTAAAGCCAAATTCAGTGACACCTGAAGACATTCAAGAAATTTCAAAAGTAATTTCTCAAGAAAGTAAAAAGACGATCCAAAATATGCAAAAGTAAATTGACAAAATCACAACTAACAAGAATGAAGAAGTTGCTCGCCTCAAGGACCACAACGAAAAATTGCTAATGCAAATTAAGAAATTGAAGAAGGATAAGAAGTCGTTGGAAAACAAGGTGCAACAACTTGTCGAAAAAGAGTCATCGAAACCGACAAATGTAGAAGTTCAAGTTGCAGGAAAAATGAACATTGATCCAGTAAATGTCACAACTCAAAAAGAAGACAGGCAAGTTGAAAATGATACAAACTTCGATGTTGCAGTTCAGACGAAGAGCATTCTAAGTGAAGGTTCTGTAACCTACTCAATAAAATCCTCGCCAAAAGGAAATCAAAGTCACATTAAAAAAGTTCCCTATCGACATCCAAATCACGGGAGCAGACAACTCAACCAAGCTATGTATTCAAAATAGAAACAAGCTGATATTCTGAAGAATACTAATGAATCATCACAAGTTTCTAGTCATCGTAAGATTCCACAGAAGATTGATTTAGGATGGTCCAATCCATGCTCAGTGCGACAGTTTTGTTTGTCACTTAGAGGATCATATCAACTTGTATCAACAAGGATAAATGCCCCGAGACGAGAAGATGTTCGTAGCAGGAAAAAAAATTGAGGCCTTTCATCGACAAGCTTTGAGGACAAAGCTTTTTGAGGGGAAGGCAATGTAATGAATAAAATAATGTAAATAGTGATTAATTAGTTAATTAGTAATTAGGTTGAAAAGCCATGTCTTATAAGACATGAAATTTCGTGAAGAGGGACCTGTGTGGGTATATAAGCAGACCTCATTTGTCATTAAAAAAAGAAAAAACATTTTCAGGAGGGACTAAGAATAGAAGCTAGTTCAGGAAAGGAAAACTATGGATGGTTACTACACAACCAAACACAATTATCATGGAATGTTCTATTAAAATTATAACCTAAATTCTCAATAGTGTTGGAAGAAGGTATGGATGATCAATTCTCTTATAAAGTTAAAATTTCTTCTTTCGATGGTACTCTCAAACAAAACTCCTACCAAAGATAACCTTCATAACTACTCTTTCAAGGTCCTAGATAGTACCCAATGTGAAGAAAAACTTTACAGTTTGTGTAAAAACATATGTTGGTTAGTTGTTATTTCTCAGTTGTGTTATGGGATGATGCAGTCACCCTCATTGTAGGGGCCAAATATTGGAGAGGCGAATCCCTAAAAGAAAATTTTAAAAGCGGGTGGGAGAACAAAAGTCTAAAATAATTTGAGGCACTACCCCTATTATGGGGAACATATGGAGAGATTGGAAATGGATGTTGTTTAGGATGTGTTGATTTCTCTAATGTAAGTCTTCTACAAAATTAAATAATCCTTCAATGATTCCAAAAAGAGATCAAATTCAAAGGATTGAGGAAAATTAAGGAAGTTTAGGTGGATAAATCTAGACCTTGGGATTTTTTTTTTCCGATAATGTTTGTTGAAAAGTCAAAAAGAAATGTGTGTCTAATTTAATTTTCCCTTAATTAAATTGGACATAAAATGTAATCTTATCTCATAATCACTTGTAATAGTTAACTGAGTGTGATAAACTCAGTTAGCTCATGAATTTCGAGTTGAGGGTGGTTGGTGAGGCATGCAGAGTGATTCTAATAGTTATGGAGTTTGAATTGCAGTTTGTGCATTAGTTTAATGCATGAGAAATCAGTTAAGTCAATTAATTGAGTTAAAGTCAGTTGAACTAGTTGTAACTGTTTGTTGCACTAGTGAGAAAAAAAGTAAATTAAATCAGATTTAATTCACATGTAATGATCTTCCATGCAACTGATGATTTACTATTAATATTTTCATGCATGTCAGTTCCAGTGGAGACCCAATTGAGACAAAGGTTAAAGAGATGTTAACTATCAGTTGTATCATTAGTAGGCTGCCTGCATGTAGTAATACAACCATATGATTTCCCATGAGCATTGCGCAATTTTGGAAGGGTGAAATTCCTAAAGAATAGGGATTGCATTCCACATGAATTGCGCAAGAAAGGCGGGCTGATTAGATGCAGGAAATTGGCTAAGTGCTGGTCAATTTTGTCCGGGTCATTGTGAGACAGTTGTGAGAGTGCAGGAGACTCTTGTGAGAAGAGTGCATTGTAATTGTTTCATTATTCCTTGGTGAATATACAATAGAAGATAGGGGGTTTTGAGTAGAAATATTTCCCCAGTAAAATATCTATGTTGTGGTTTGATTTTCTTCTTTCTTTACTTGTTGTGTTTGGCGATCATGTTTATTTTCCACAACTGATTTGTAGAAGGATTCAGTCTCTTTCTTTAGTAAATTTCTTGATCAGATTGAATCCATTGAAATACATATTTTTTGTATAATTTCTACATGGTATCAGAGCACACGAAATCACTATAGTGGAGAATAAATTGAGTTTGTGACTGAATAACATTCGAAATTGCAAAAGTATTCTTGGTGCGATAGGTGGATTAGGATCAAAATGGATTTCAATGGATTGAGATTGGAGTATGCACTCGAGGGCAGTTCCAATTATATTGCGTGGAAATACATGATGGAGGAAGTTATAGAGGAAAATGGGTTGAAAGAATTAATTGATAATGACATTCCCAAACCCGCTTGAGCAGATGCCTCTCTTCTTGATGCTTGGCAAAAGAAGGTTGCAAAGGCGAGGGGGATATTTTTGGAGGGAGTATGAGACCACATTGTCTCAAGTCTCCATAGAAAAGGGACTGCATATGCAATGTGGAAGGCTTTGACAGATCTGTTTCAGAGCAGCAATGATCATAGAAAATTGGCAATGAAGGACAAGCTTAGGAAAATCAAAATGGAGAAAAGCGACACTATTCCGAAATATTTAACCAAGTTTGTCCAATGTCGAGATGAGCTTGGGAGCGTCAAAATTACTATCACAGATGATTAATTGGTGAGCCTAGCTCTTCTAGGCCTTCCTAAGAGTTGGCATAGTTATCAGGACTTTGTCAATGGGAGGGAGAAGCTTCCATATTGGGAACGACTTTGGTCAGATTTAGTGCAAGAAGAATTCAGGCGGAATACCAGGGATGGGCCTTCATCTAAGACAGATGATGAAGAAAATTGCGCCTTGGATGGGAAGGCGAAGAAGGGGAAGGGAAAGAAATCTTATTCCAAATCTGAGTTTGGCAAAGAAGGCAAGAAGCGCGACATGTCTAGAGTGAAGTGTTTTCACTGTCACGAGCATGGACATTATGCCACTAATTGTCCACAAAATAAGAAGAACAAAAAGGATTCAGGATCTATAGCTGGTGAGGCTTTGGCCTCGCAATTTGAGTTGGACTTCTCGCTCATTGCATACATGGTGTCAGGTGCAATGGGATCAGTGTGGTACTTGGATAGTGGTGCATCTTTCCACATGACGGGAGAAAAAGAACTTTTCAGTAGCTTGGAGGAGATGGACCTATAGATGCATATCGAAATGGGTGATGATGGGTGGTACAGTGCTACCAGGATTGGTACAGTTACCTTCTAGAGACAGTTAGGTAAAATCTTCTTATTAAAATATGTAATGCATGTACCAGGCTTGAAAAATAATTTGGTTTCAGCTGCGATGTTGGAGGATAGAGGCTATGATGTGGTTTTCAGTGAAGGAAAAGCTTTCCTTCGACACAAGACAACAGGAAAATCCAAGAATATTGGGATTCGAGTTAAGAATCTCTATAAACTTGATGTAGATGGCTGCGCAACATTGATGGATAACGTAGAAAAAGTGGTGAGCAGGGATGAGTGTGAGTTATGGCATAGGAGATTGTGCCATCTACACCACGGAGCCTTGAAGTTCATGCAAAATATTTCTATGGGTTTTCCCAAGGGTACTCTTGTGCAGTCAGACACATGCAAGGGATCTACTATGGGGAAGTATGCAAAGGAAACTTTTCACGAGAAGGAGAACCGAGCCTCAGAGATCCTTGAGAGAGTTCACTTAGACGTGTGTGGACCATTCTCTACTGCTTTGACATAAAAACATAAGTAATATGTGATATTTGTTGATGAATTTTCTCGAAAGTGGTGGATCTACTTCATGCAGAAGAAAGATCAGACATTCTCAAAATTTCTTGAGTTCAAAGCACTGGTGGAGAAAGACATGGGGAAGCATGTGAAGGATCTTAAGAGTGACTATGGTGGTGAGTACATCTCCAATGAATTCAAGAACTTCTGCAACAAATAAGGAATTCAAATAGATTTTATTACGCCTCATAACCCACAGTATAATGGGGTTGCAGAAAGAAATAACAAAACAATTGTGGGTGCAGCATGAGCGATGTTGCATGATTAGAGCCTACAGTTGCATTTGTGGGTAGAGGCATGCAACACAACAGTATTTTTGCAAAACCATAGTCCTCATCAGATAATTGGCATGAGTACACCAGAGGAGGCTTTTTCTGGTAAGAAACTTGATTTTTCATATTTTAAAATTTTTAGCTCATCTGTCTATTACCATGTGACCAAAGATTCTAGGAAGAAGCTCAAACCAACAACTGAGATTGGGATGTTTTTGGGTACACTAATAATCCCCACAATTATCGGGTGTATTTCCCAAACAACACGATGAATGTTGTGAGACTGGATATAAAATTTGATGAGGAGAAATTCATGCAATTGTCCCTTGAGAGGAAGCTGGATTTGCATGTAGATGAGGAACTCTTGGTTCCAAATAATGGAGCAGCCACATGCGGAGGATCATGGAGTGGTAGAAAAAAATCATGTAGAACCATCCACCAGAAATGGTATAAGGCGCACCACGGAAGCTGATAGATTGAGACTTGATGTGACAGAACATGTAGGAGAAGCTACTTCACTATGCAGACAAAGATAGTCTCCAGACAGGTTTACTAGAAACATGGCTCTTATGAGAAAGTGTATTGTGACAAAACCATCCTCCTTTGAGGAAGAAGCGCAACAACCAATTAGGGTTGACGCTATGGTTGAGGAGTATGACTCCATTTTCAAGAACAGTGCATGGGAAGTTGTCCCAAGGCCAGTCGGAAAATCAGTGGTTGGATCTAGATGGATATATAAGGTGAAGCATGCAGAATATGGGAGTGTGGATAAGTACATGGCTAGATTTGTAGCTCATGGATTCTCACAAGTTGAGGGGATTGACTATGATTCTCAGCGTAGATGGGGTGGTAGATACAATATATGGATTTGAAAATTGTTTCTCAAAGGAGTTATTGAGGAATAAGTGTACATATAGCAACCAGAAGGTTTTTGTATCTTTGATAGTGAGTCGCATGTGTGCCGACTCAAGATAACACTGTATGGGCTGAAGCAAGCACCTCGTGCTTGGTACACTAGAATTGACAGCTATTTCACCAGGTTGGGCTTCACCAAAAGTGAAGCGGATTCAAACTTGTACCAAATTGTGGTTGATGGTAAGCTCTTGATTATCGTACTTTATGTTGATGATATAATTTTGACAGGTGATGAGCAGATGATAACTTCTTGCAAAGAGGATTTTTCAATAGAGTTCGAAATGAAGGACATGGGAATCCTTCACTCTTTCCTTAGTTTGGAAATATGGCAGTGGAATGGTGATCTATTTGTTTCTTAAGGCAAGTATGCCAAAGAGATTCTAAGTAAGTTTCACATGGAGAGCTGTAAACGCATGGAGACTCCTCTTCCATGAAACTAGAGGAAGGAGGATGCTACTTCAGGTGAGGTAGTGGACGCTACTATTTACAGGAAGCTAATGGGTTCACTGATGTACTTGGTGAACACCAGACCAAACATTTGCTACAGAGTTAACCAACTGAGTCAAGCTATGGTTAAGCTAACCAAGATCTTTTGGAAGGCAGGGAAATATGTCTTGAGATATCTTAGGGGCATTACAGAGAATGGATTATGGCACAAATAGACAGAGGGAGTGAAGCTTCAAGGCTTCACCAATGCATATTAGGTAGGCAGTACATCAGACAGAAAGAGCACATCAGGAGGGATATTCAACATAGGATCGACATTAGTTTCTTGGTACAACAGGAAGCAGCGATCTATGGCACTCAGTTCAGACGAGGCAGAGAACATGGCAGCAAGTCAGGCTGCATGTGAGGCCATCTGGATGAGGAAGATTTTGGTTGGTTTGTTTGGTTCTCAGATGGAACCGACGGTGATATATTGTGATAAACAGAGTTTCATTAAACTCTCAGTTAATCTAGTATTCCATGATAGGTCCAAGCACATAGACATTTGGTACCACGATCTAAGATATTGTGTTTAGAGGCACATTATGTTACTTCAGTAGATTCCCATGGAAGATTAGGATGCATATATTCCAACGAAGGCGCTCGCCAGGAGAAAATTCGAATACTATAGAGGTAGGATCGGGGTGGAAAATAATCCCTTTCTTGTTGAGAGGGAGTGTTTAAAATTCAACATGAAACATGTGTCTAATTTAATTATCCCTTAATTTATTTGGACAATAAAATGTAATCTTATCTCATAACCACTTGTAATAGTTAACTGAGTGTGATAAACTCAGTTAGATCATGAATTTCGAGTTGAGGGTGGTTGGTGAGGCATGCAAAGTGATTCTATTAGTTACGGAGTTCGAATTTAAATTAGTGCATTAGTTTAATGCATGAGAAATTAGTTAACTCAATTAATTGAATTAAAGTCAGTTGAAATAGTTGTAACTATTTGTTGCACTAGTGAGAGATCAAGTGAATTAAATAGTGCATTGTAAGAGTGCATTCTAATTGTGAGAGTGCATTGTAATTGTTTCATGATTCCTTGGTGAATATAAAATAGAAGATAGAGGGGTTTTCAGTAGCAAGCTTTCCCCAGGAAAATATATGTGTTGTATTTTGATTTGCTTCTTTCTTTACTTGTTGTCATTGGCGATCGTGTTTCTTTTCCGCAATTGATTTTTAGAAGGATTCAATATCTTTCTTTAGTAGATTGCTTGACCGGATTGAATCATTGAAATACATATTGTTTATGTAATTTCTATAGTGTTTTCAAAGGAAATCCTAGGAAATATGGTAATTATGGTGTTGTAACTATTTTTCATTTTCATTTGAAAATATGTCTAGTATATATTGCTAAAAAACACAAACAAATATCAAGGAAAACAAGAAAAAAGTAATAAATCTTGATTGCGCTCAGAATTATTCTTATTTTGATAAAGTTGTTTAAGGGGCTGTGATTTTAATTATCGTACTAATCACCATTAGTGCAACATTAGTGATTTGGTGGGACCCATGAATCACTGTAAAAGGATTATTTATACAGGGTAAAATCTTGATACCCTTAACCAAGACCTTTTACTTCGGCTGATAATTAGAAATGCATTTAATTAAGACATTAATGAAATGAAATGAACGATTGTAGCTGTAAATAAGAGGAACATAAATTAAAAATATCAACAAACATAAGAACACATCGTTTGATGACGGAGTTCGTCCAGGAGGGACTGCATCTCCAGGCCTCGGTGTCAATATGGTGTAGGCCGCTGCATTATGTGTTGTGAGAATAATATGTACATGGATGTGTTTCCCTATGACATACAAGGAAAACAGGAGTGGCTCGACTTCTTTAAGAGATGTTCCACTGTAGAACTCTCATACATAGAGAAAGACTCCTATCAGTATGACCATAGTTGACATGTAATAAATAAGAGTATCCCTCCAATCTTGGAAAATAAGGGATCTCAAAAATACACATATGAAAACGAGCATCCCGCCAATGTGGCATAAAAGGGATCTCATACAGAACACAAATCCATAGCTGAAATTACATCAATAACAAAATAGGGCAAGATCCCACAACTCATGTATCAAACGGAATATGCAAGACATAATGCATCTCAAAGAGAAATAAATGAATAATTACATGGAATCCACATCATATACCTCATGCTACCATTTTCTGAAGGCTGAGCTGCTCTGCGGTTGAATCTGAAAACACCATCAATCTTGTGGCGTCGAAAAAGGTGAAAACGACTGCTCACTTGTGGAAATTTGACACCTGAATAACCCACTTCCAAAGCTGGCTGAAAAATAAAAAACTCAGATGAATAAAATGAGCATGCCATTAGACTCGTGGCGTCGAGTAGTGCAGAAACGACATAAAATTTGTCCCATTTGGACAAAGTCAAAATTTCACCCTCCTGAAAGTTGGCCTCAATCAAGGTTCCGCCTGCCTCTTTTCTGGTTCATGGTTCCACATGACCTGCAATAAAAAAAAAAATCATAAAACCTCGAATTATCTGCACTCCATCTTCTACTCTGCCTTGGCCTTGGCGCATCTGAAGACTGAAGGTTTATATGCATTTTACTGGGCGGACCGTCCAAGATTTAATGGTTTGGTGTAATGGTAAATTGAGGAATTCATTGAGGAGAGGTCGGGGGGTCAAATCCTGACCCTCCTTGCTTGGAACACTTTTTAAAAGCTTGATAAAAAATATTACAACCACGTATAGAAAATATTTGTTTTTGTAATGTATATTTGGGGCCACGTGAAATGCGTTGACTCTGTTTGGCTTACAACGGTCATCGCATTTAATAGATACCAAATGTTTTAAGGTTGGTTATGGTGCCGCCCGCTCGGGGGCCGGCCCACGTGGGTCGGGTGGGTTCGAACCCCGCTGGCACCCATATGCATATATATATATAACAAAAACATTATATGGTTGGTCTTGGGAGGTGTGGGGAGGCCGACGGGGGTCATGGCACGTCGGCCTTTAAAATATATTTTTTTTTGTTTTAATATAACAAATTACGCATTTTGAAAATTTCAGTTTTGGACCGAAGGAGTGATTTTAAGTAGGCCACAATTTTACCCGGAATTCTGCCAGAGCTGGACAGAATCCGGTGGCTGGAAAAGTGTGAATTTGCGCCTTCCTTAAGGTTGCCTAGTCACCAAGTCAACCCAAAAATTTGACCGCTCCTAACTTCTTCATATGGACTTGGAATTGAGTTCCTTCTACGCCGTTGGAATCAGAATGACGAGATCTACAATCTAAACCTAGTTTGAAAGATTTTTGAACACATTAATTTTTGAGCCTTTGTGTTGAGCCACTTGTACTTGTACCTGTTTAATCCACCTGGGTCATTCCTCCCCACTGAGGAGCTTTTGGTCCTCAACAAGCATCACGCTTTACCTATCATGAAATGTCTGCAAATTTCGTTGAAAGGCACATCCCCACATGACTCCTTCACTTGGCGTACTTCGGAATCAAGATGCAAATCCATCATGTACAACTGCTACAATGCGATGTCTAAAAAGGCACATCCCTTGAAGAATCCTTCACCTCTCGTACTTTGGAATCAAGATGCAAAGCCATCATCTACAACTTGTTGCAATGTGATGTTTGAAAAGGCACATCCCTTGAAGACTCCTTCACCTCTTGTACTTTGGAATCAAGATGCAAAGCGAACACCTGCAACTACAGAAATGAGAATGTATGAAAAGGCACATCCCTTGAAGACTCCTTCACCTCACGTACATCAGAATCAAGATGCAAAGCCAACACCTGCAACTGTTGTAGCACGAATGTGTGAAAGGCACATCTCTTGAAGATTCCTTTATGTGTCGTATTTCAGAATCAAGATGCAAAGCCAACACCTGCAACTTGTTGCAACACAAGTCTGAGAATACATATCCCTCGAAGACTCCTTCACTTCCGTCCTTCGGAATCAGAATGCCAACACCTGCCTAAAGCTGCAACAAACATTACATTCTCGATGTGACCAACAATGACCCAAATATTTCCATACTTGCCACAAGTTTATAAAATTTAATCAGTGGTCAAGCTTACAGCAAAATGGAAATCATACCTCAAAAAAATTACAAGACCAGACCTCCTCGTCGCATTTCAAAGTGATGGAAAAACACATCATCACTTTTTCATGAAAGAAATGCATCAGACGACTCATAGAACATGACCAAAACATAATTGTCGCATCTCAAAGTGATGGCAACACATCATCACTTTTACATGAAAGAGGTCCAACACACGACTTATAAAAAAGGCCAAAAAATATCATGGTCGCTTAAACAAGTGATGGAAACACATCATCACTTTTATAACAAAAATGCGACAAATTATTTTCAACATGGCCATGACAAGCTTAAAATCTCTAGAAAAAAAACAATCTAGAAGAACCACTTCTCACTTATTAAAGCGAGTGGATCATTTCCCTGTGGTGAACTTGATTTTCGATCAACTCTTTCAACTTGTGTATGCACGGGTGATTTGTCTTTAAGGCGCTACTCTGGATGAAGTTTCCAGCATGTGGCTCTTTGGTGGCCACTTCGGTCGCAATAGGTGCAAAAGTTCTTTTTCCTGCAAACCTGCTTAACCGATTTATTTTCTCGTTGGGGAGAAGGCTTTTCATGCCTTTTCCTCCTTTGTGTTGCCATCCTCTTCCAACACTAAAAAATCACATGGTTATTTAAACCACAAAAATAGCAAGTTTTATGATGCCATATTTTACGACCGTCGTTATCAACATTATTATAATTAAAATGCACTCTAGAATAATGAGACTTAGTATACCTTCTGGGGTGGTCTCTGGTGCGATCATGATGATGGGATCTCACCTCAGTTCCTTCACTGCAATGTGCACTACCATGGAACGATGAAGAAATGTTCCCATCATTCATCTTCCTTGGAGAGTTCATCATTATCTGTTTTCCCTTGATGTCCTTCGAACATCCTTCGTTAGTGTACTCCAAACCTGCATAACAAGGTCGCTACACAACCTCCAATGGTTTGGTTATGCCTTTGCCATGAATGCCAAGTCCTCCTCCTCTATACCCCATCTTGGTTAGGAGTCTCATGCCGCTACCTATGATGGGTATCTGCACACTTCCAACTGAAATGACATCATGTGAAGAAACTGAAGATAAATCAACATTGTTTACCTTAGTTTTCGGTTGCGAAACAGATGAAGAAGGCTTATGTAAGCCTTCGTTGTGCTTCACTTCCATCAATGCCTCTGACACGGCTTGTAGCTGAAGCTACAACTTCTGCATCTCCTCCTTCTCTTTCTGTAGGAATGTTTTCAAGGCATCATGATCTGCTTGCAGAATTTTGTTGTTGCGCTTCAACTCTTCCCACGCCTCTTTCGTGGCTTGCAACTACTGCTTCTCCTCCTTCTCTTCTTGTAGGAGGGTCTTCAACGTATCATGATCTACTTGAAGAATTTCATTGTTGCGCTTCCAATATTCCCACGCTTCTGTTGTGGCTTGCAACTGAAGCTACAACTGATGTTTGTCCTCCTTCTCTTCATGTAGGAGGGTCTTCAATACTTCGTTCTCTGCTACTTGTTTTTCATATGCCTCGTACAACATGTCCGCTTTCTCAGACACCCTGAGCATGGTTTTTTACATGTCCTTGACATTCTCCATGGCTCAAATTTAGCAAATGTTCAATTTTCACGCCTGCAATCCAATCAGCAATAATACCTGCTTTGATACCACTTGATCCAGGGTAAAATCTTGATACCCTTAACCAAGACCTTTTCCTTCGGCTGATAATTAGAATTTCATTTAATTAAGACGTTAATGAACTGAAATGAACGATTTTAGTTGTAAATAAGAGGAACATAAATGAACAAGATTAGAAAACATAAGAACACGTCGTTTGATGATGCAGTTCGTCTAGGAGGGACTACATCTCTGGGCCTTGGTGTCAAGATGGTGTAGGCCGCTGCATTATGTGTTGTAAGAAGAAGATGTACATGGATGTGTTTCCCTATGACATACAAGGAAAAATTTCCCTCACATAGGAGTGGCTCGACTTCTTTAAGAGATGTTCCACTACAAAACTCTCATACATAAAGAAAGACTCCTATCATTATGACCATAACTGACATGTAATAAATAAGAGTATCTGGCCAATCCTGGAAAACAAGGGATCTCAAAAAATACACATATGAAAATGAGCATCCCGCCAATGTGGCATAAAATGGATCTCATACAGAACACAGATCCATAGCTGAAAGTACATCAATAACAAAACACGGCAAGATCCCATAACTCATGTATCAAACAGAATCTGCAAGACATAATGCATCTCAAAGAGAAATAAATGAAGAAGTACATGGAATCCACATCATATACCTCATGCTGCCATTTTATGAAGGCTGAGCTACTCTGCAGTTGAATCTGAAAACACCATCAATCTTGTGGCGTCGAAAAAGGTGAAAATGACTGCTCACTTGTGGAAATCTGACACCTGAATAACCCACTTCCAAAGCTGGTTGAAAAATCAAAAACTCAGATGAAGAAAATGAGCATGCCATAAAACTTTTGGCATCGAGTAGTGTAGAAATGACATAAAATTTGTCCCATTTGGACAAAGTCAAAATTTCGCCCTCCTGAAAATTGGCCTCAATCAGGGTTTCGCCTGCCTCTTTTCTAGCTCATGGTTCCACATGACCTGCAATAAAAAAAAATAATAAAACCTTGAATTCTCTGCACTCCATCTTCCGCTCTGCCTTGGCCTTGGCGCATCTAAAGACTGAAGGTTTATATGCATTTTACTGGGCGGACTGTCCAAGGTTTAACGATTTGGTGTAATGGTAAATTGAGGAATTCGTTGAGGAGAGGTCGGGTGGTCAGATCCCAACCCTCCTTACTTGGCACACTTTCTAAAAGCTTCATAAAAAATATTACAACCACGTATAGCAAATATTTGTTTTTGTAATGTTTATTTGGGGCCACCTGAAATGCGTTGACTCTGTTTGGCTTACAACGGTCATTGCATTTAATACATACCAAATGTTTTAAGGTTGGTTATGGTGCCGCCTGCTCGGGGGACAACCCACGTGGGCCAGGTGGGTTTGAACCCTGCCGACACCCATATGCGTATATATATAATAAAAACGTTATATGGTTGGTTTTTGGAGGTGTGGGGAGGCCGACGGGGGTCATGGCCCGTCAGCCTTAAAAATATATATTTTTTTGTTTTAATACAACAAATTACGCATTTGAAAAATTCGATTTTGGACCGGAGTGATTTTCAGTAGTCCACAATTTTTCCCGGAATTCTGCCAGAGTTGGCCGAAATCCGGTGGCCAGAAAAGTGCGAATTTGCACCTTCTTTAAGGCTGCCCAATCACTAAGTCAACCCAAAACTTTAACCGCTCCTAACTTCTTCATACCGACTCGAAATTGAGTGTTGTCTGCGTCATTGGAATCAGAATGAAAAGATCTACAATTTGAACTTGGTTCGAGAGATTTTTGAACACTTTGATATTTGAGCCTTTGTGTTGAACCACTTATACTTTTACTTGTTTAATCCACCTAGATCATTCCTCCCCATTGAGGAGCTTTTGGTCCTCCAAAAGCATCAAGCTTTACCTATCATCAACTGTCTACAACTGTCGTTGAAAGGCACATCCCCACATGACTCCTTCACCTGGTGTACTTTGGAATCAAGATGCAAAGATATCATGTCAAACTGCTGCAATGCGATGTCTGAAAAGGCACATCCCTTGAAGACTCCTTCACCTCTCGTACTTCGGAATCAAGATGCAAAGCCATCGTCTACAACTTGCTGCAATGTGATGTCTAAAAAGGCACATCCCTTGAAGACTCCTTCACCTCTCGTACTTCAGAATCAAGATGAAGTGAACATCTGCAACTGCGGAAATGAAAATGTCTAAAAAGGCACATCCCTTGAAGACTCCTTCACCTCACGTACTTCGGAATCAAGATGCAAAGCCAACACCTACAAATGTTGTGGCACGAATGTGTGAAAGGCACATCTCTTGAATATTCGTTTATCTGGTGTATTTCAGAATCAATATGCAAAGTAAACACCTGCAACTTGTTGCAACACAAGTCTAAGAAGACACATCCCTCGAATACTCCTTCACTTCCGTCCTTCGGAATCAGAATGCCAACACCTGCCTAAAGCTGCAACAAAAATTACATTCTCAATGTGACAAAAAATAACCCAAATATTTCCATACTTTCCATGAGTTTATAACATGTACTCGATGGTCAAGCTTACAGCTAAATGGAAATCATACCTAAAAAAAATTACAATACCATACCTCATCGTCGCATTTCGAAGTGATGGCAAAGCTCCTCATCAATTTTTCATGAAAGAAATGCATCAGAAGACTCATAGAACATGACCAAAATATAATCGTCGCATCTCGAAGTGATGGCAACACATCATCACTTTTACATGAAAGAGGTCCAACACACGATTATAAACAAGGCCAAAAATTATCATGGTTTCTTAAACAAGTGATGGAAACACATCATCACTTTTATAATAAAAATGCGACAAATGATTTACAACATGGCCATGACAAGCTTAACATCTCTAGAAAACAAACAATCTAGAAGAACCACTTCTCACTTATTAAAGCAAGTGGATCATTTACCTGTGGCAAAATTTCTTGTCGATCAGCTCTTTCGACTTGTGTATGCACAGGCGCTTTGTCTTTAAGGAACTGCTTTGGATGAAGTTTCTAGCATGTGGCTCTTTGGTGGCCACTTCGATCGCAATAGGTGCAAAAATTATTTTTCCTCCAAACCTTCTTAACTGATTTCTTTTCATGTTGGGGAGAAGGATTTTCATGTGTCTTCCTCTTTTGTGCTGCCATCCTCTTCCAGCACTCAGAAATCACATGGTTATTTAAACCACAAAAATAACAAGTTTTACGATGCCATATTTTATGAACTTGGTTATCAACATTCTTATAATTAAAATTCACTCTGGAATAATGAGACTTAGTATACCTTTTGGGGTGGTCTCTAGTGTGATCATGATCATGGGATCTCGCCTCAGTTCCTTCACTGAAATGTGCACTGCCATGGAACGATGGTGAAGTGTTCCCATCATTCCTCTTCCATGGAGAGTTCATCATTATCTATTTACCCTTGATGTCCTTCGAACATCCTTCGTTAGTGTACCCCAAACCTGCATAACGAGGTCGCTACATAACCTCCAATGGTTTGGTTATGCCTTGGCCACGAATGCCAAGTCCTCCTCCTCTATACCCCATGTTGGTGAGGAGTCTCATGCCGGTACCTTTGATGGGTATCTCCACACTTCCAACCAAAATGACATCATGTGAAGAAACTAAAGATAAATCAACATTGTTTACCTTAGATGTCGGTTGCGAAAAAGGCTTATGTAAGCCTTTGTTGCACTTCACTTCCATCAATGCCTATGACACGACTTGTAGCTGAAGCTGCAACTGCTGCGTCTCCTCCTTCTCTTTTTGTAGGAATGCTTTCAAGGCATCATGATATGCTTGCAGAATTTCGTTGTTGCGCTTCAACTCTTCCCACGCCTCTTTCGTGGCTTGCAATTGCTGCTTCTCCTCCTTCTATTCCTGTAGGAGGGTCTTCAACATATCATGATTTGCTTGAAGAATTTCATTGTTGCGCTTCCAATATTCCCACGCTTTTGTTGTGGCTTGCAACTAAAGCTACAACTGATGTTTGTCCTCCTTCTCTTCGTGTAGGAGGGTCTTCAATTCTTCTTTCTCTCCTACCTTTTTTTCATATGCCTCGTACAACATGTCCACTTTCTCAGACACCCTGAGCATGGTTTTGTACATGTCCTTGACATTCTCCATGGCTAAAATTTAGCAAACGTTCAATGTTCACGCCTACAATCCAATTAGCAATAATACCTGCTTTGATACCACTTGATCTAGGGTAAAATCTTGATACCCTTAACCAAGACCTTTTCCTTCGACTGATAATTATAATTTCATTTAATTAAGACGTTAATGAAATGAAATGAATGATTGTAGTTGTAAATAAGAGTAACATAAATGAACAAGATCAACAAACATAAGAACACGTCATTTGATGACGGAGTTCATCCAGGAGGGACTACATCTCCGGGCCTTGGTGTCAAGATGGTGTAGGCTGCTGCATTATGTGTTGTAAGTAGAATATGTACATGGATTTGTTTCCCTATGACATACAAGGAAAAATTTCCCTCATGCAGGAGTGGCTCGACTTCTAAAAGAGATGTTCCACTACAGAACTCTCATACATAAAGAAAGACTCCTATCAGTATGACCATAGCTGACATGTAATAAATAAGAGTATCCCACCAATCCTGGAAAACAAGGGATCTAAAAAATACACATATGAAAACGAGCATCCCGCCAATGTGGCATAAAAGGGATCTCATATAGAACACAAATACATAGGTGAAAGTACATCAATAACAAAACAAGGCAAGATCCCACAACTCATGTATCAACCGAGATCTAGAAGACATAATGCATCTCAAAGAGAAATAAATGAAGAAGTACATGGAATCCACATCATATAACTCATGCTTCCATTTGCTGGAGGCTGAGCTTCTCTGCGGCTGAATATGAAAACACCATCAATCTTGTGGTGTTGAAAAAGGTGAAAACCACTGCTCACTTGTGGAAATCTGACACGTGCATAACCCACTTCCAAAGGTGGGTGAAAAATCAAAAACTCAGATGAAGAAAATGAGCACGCCATTAGACTCGTGGAATCTAGTAGTGCATAAACGACATAAAATTTGTCCCAATTGGACAAAGTCAAAATTTCGCCCTCCTGAAAGTTGGCCTCAATTAGGGTTCTGCCTGCCTCTTTTCTAGCTCATAATTCCACATGACCTGCAATTAAAAAAAATCATAAAAACTTGAATTCTGTGCACTCCATCTTCTGCTCTCCCTTGGACTTGGTGCATTTGAAGACTAAAGTTTTATATGCATTTTACTGGGCAGACCGTCCAAGGTTTAACGGTTTGGTGTAATGGTAAATTGAGGAATTCATTGAGGAGAGGTCGAGGGGTCAAATCCCGACCCTCCTTACTAGGCAACCTTTTTAAAAGCTTCATAACAAATATTACAACTGCGTATAGCAAATATTTGTTTTTGTAATGTTTATTTAGGGTCACGTGAAATGCGTTGACTCTGTTTGGCTTACGGTAGTCATCGCATTTAATACATACAAATTTTTTTAAGGTTGGTTATGGTGCCGACCTATGTGGATTGGGTGGGTTCGAACCCCGCCGACACCCATATGCATATATATATATAAAAAATGTTATATGGTTGGTTTTGGGAGGTGCGGGGAGGTCGACGAGGGTCATGGCCTGTCAGCCTTTAAAATATATATATTTTTGTTTTAATATAACAAATTACGCATTTTGAAAAATTTGGTTTTGGACCGAAGGAGTGATTTTAAGTAGGCCACAATTTCGCCCGGAATTTTGCTGGAGTTGGCCGAAATCCAGTGTCCGGAAAAGTGTGAATTTGTGACTTCAGTAATTTCCTAGTGGAGTCTTAGGAAGATCCAGTGAGGTCAGCAGACCTACTGAATACCAATGGAGTCTCCAGATGAAGGATTTTACTTCTTCTCAAGGTTTGGTTGTTGTTCACCATCAAAAATCAATAATAACCAGTCTTGGTGACACTTGCCTCATTTAGGAATAAGGGTTTGTTGAGTTGTGAAGTTATCTATTACTCAATATTCCCCATTATGGTCACCACTATGTTAGGATCCCCGTAGTTTGCAAGATTGGCAAGAACAAACGCTTCAGGGCCTACATTAGAACCACTTTGGAATCCTACGATCTAGCCCTCTTGGATTCAGAGAGGGATCTCTCTATATGTGTTTTAGAATGATATGCTTATATGCTCATGATATGATATTAGGCTAGTTATGAAGCTCAATGGAACTTGTTTGTGTTTTGGTTGGGTGGGATATCATCAAAATAAAGGAAGTCTTTTGGAGGGTAAAGGTGCAAGTAAGTTGAAAGAATGGTTCAGCTGATAGGATAGGTAAGAGACAGTATCAATCCATTGGGCTATGGAGTCACAAAAGGATTTAATTGTACAACAATTTTCAAGAGTGGTCCACGGGGCAAGTCATCTATATCAAAGGATCTCTTTAGTTTAATTGTCATATGGAACATTAAAAGTGTTGTGAAAGAAGCAAAGCTAATAACCATTTAAGAATCTATTAAATTCACTAAAAAAGAAAAGCCTTTCAAAGTAACTGTTTGAAGTAGGACAAAGGACAGGGCAAACCATAGACTTCTTTTGGAAAACTTTTTCTAAAGCACACCTTTCAGACAACAATCCAAGAATCTAATAGATTACCTTCAGAAAGTAGAAAACATTCAAGATAAACAAAAGAATATCCTAAGATCAAGTAAGAACTTTGAATCTATCCTGATTTTGGCATACTCTCAGGGATCTTTTCAAAGCAACTGTTGGAGATAAACTAGAGGACAGGGCTAACCATAGACTTCTCTAGTTCAACTTTAATTAGCAGACTTTTCAAGAACTTTCAAAGACAATATCTCAAGTTGTACTCAGGAAACATGGGCTCACCAACACTTCACTGGTTATACTCTATTGAATTATCCTCAAAGCACAATTAGAAGAAAACATAAAGATAAAGCTTATCAGTGATAATTAGGGTACCGTTTACAGTAAATCCTAATCTAAATTTGCTGTTCTCTATCATAGAAAGTGGACAGTATGAGAAACATGAAGAAAAACATCACCATTGACATAGACCAGGATCCCATAAATCAACTTGTATATTTTATGTTCAAACCAGTTACAATATTTAAGTCCAGTAGGTCTTTACAGCTTCAAACTTCTCTTCTCAGCCTATCTTTCTTCAATCACTAATAGAGCTTCAGCAGTTTCAAAAACTATTTACATTCAACAAGTATTCAACCAACAACAATGCTGGGCTCCTCATATGATATATATAGGTAAATTGAGGAGGTGGAGTGAAAGGAAGGTCTAACTATTCAATTAATACATAGTAAATGCTTCTCGACCTTTGGGAGGCCTAATGGAGAAGATATCTAATGTCTTAACTCTGTTAATTGATTTTTACATTAAATTTCATCTACTTTAGTTACTTTTGTTGAATTTTGAGGCTTTTGGTAGCTGGAAATTACTTTCTGAGTTGTCTTTGAAAATATCTTTGACTGTGCATTGAATTTGTATGATTTTGAGGTAAATAAGCTTGTAGGTGGCATTTTTAGTCTTCAGAAGAGTAAATAGCCTTGATGATCTGGCAATTAAGGCTGTCTTTTGCTGATCTGTCTCTGTTTTAGCGATTTAATCATGAATTAGGCCTTTGATATGCTTTAAGGCCTTCTTTGATCATCTTCAGTATTTTTCACTTTTTTGACTGTTTTATCTTTCATTAATTCATCTTTGACTGTGCTTTATCCTTAATCTTCATGCTCATCTCTGCTTTTTTGTGATTTCTTCGATTAGGTTTTTAATCTCTCTGTTTTCTTGTTTGAAGGGGTTCCTTGGCATACTGGAGGGTTTCTGTGATGGCATCGATGGTCATGAAGCATCAATCAAATGCTCAGAATCAAACCCCGGATCCCTTTTCTGCATTTTTCAATCCCAGGATCATCATCGTGAGGTTCTTTGCCACTGATATCGTCTATGGGAGGGCCTGTACATTATTGGCCGTCATTAAAACCTGCAACACAAACAAAAACATATTATGAAACCTGCGCTTGAGGGATAAATTGATTCAAAGGCATCAGGATGATAGCGGAGTGATTGCAAAGGAGGAACAGTGTGCAGAGGGAGGGGTTCCATAGGTGGAACTGGGCAGAATGGTGGTTTATTTGAATTTTGGCGTGGGAATAGTGATGGCGGTTTTGGGTGAAAAGTAGGCGGTATTCACACAAGGAATAGGTGGTTAATGGTTTTAACCTGAATGGACACGATTCCATTTAGTTGCTGCCATGCGTCCTGGGAAAAACTGCCTGTTTTGCATGTTAACTCGTTATGGAGAAACGAGCGCGATATTGAATGAGGACCGTCAGATCTGGGGGAGCCAGATCGACGGTGGTGGACGAGCGCAATGGGAGGAGATGCGCGGTAGAGGAGATAGTGGAGGATAGGTGGCGGGCGGAGAATGGGCCGGCGAACAGTTAGTGGAAGGTGGGCCAGCGGGGGTGTTTATTGGTGGGAAAGCGCGATGGCTGAAAAATCAAATACGATCAACGGTGGAGATTTGCTAGCGAGGGGGCGAAAGGATAAAAGATTGTCAGGAGGATGGTTAATGGGAGGGGTGATGATCACCATTGGATCTAGATGATCCACAGTTGATATTTGATTCGGAGGGGGAAGTAATGGTGGGGGTAGAAATATGAGAGAAGGGAGGGCCCACTTTTAATTCTTTCAGAGGTTGGGTCTTTATACAAAGGTTTTAGGGTTTTTTAAGATAAAAAGGGTGGAAAGGTTCTTATATGGGAAAAGGGGTTTATGAAAGCAGCGGAGGTAAAGTCCTGTGGGGGATAGGATAGGACTGAGGGTTAAGAGACAGGGGTAGAGGTCTTTTAGCGCATGGTTTCAATGCTAGGTCGTATGAGGAGGAAAGGGGCTAAGGTTTAAGTCAAGAGGGATTAAGGCCTTATTTTAAAAAATGGAGCAAAATAGGCCTAAAAGAGGGGTTTTTTAAGCCTTTTTTGATGTTCCGATTGGAATAAAAAGAAATATTTTAAACCACAAAAGGGAATTTTATAAGGTTTAAAGGGTTTTTATGGGAAAATGAGGGTAAATTAAGGGAAAAGTGTTTGTGAGGATGAATTAACAGATGGGTGAAATGGAGGGACTTTGGGAGGAAATTGTGAAGGTGGAAATGATGGAGAAAAGGTCTGAGAACAGTATTTTTTGTAACAGCAGGACTACTTTGAAGGATATTCATAATGAAAATATTAATGAAAAGGATATTTTTGGATAGGGAAAACAGTTGTGGCTTCAAGAACTCACAGATTTTCACCAAATTTGTTTCTTGAAGACTGAAAAATTCAATTAGCCATCATTTTATATGACAATTTTTTTATAGATGGCTAACACTAACCATAGCTTGGATCAACTGGTTAACTACATAGTACATATATAGTTTTGTTTTCATAAGATACATTAATGAACCCACTAGTTTCCAGTAAATGGTATCATCAATCCCTTCACCTGAAGTGGCATTCTCCTTCCTCCAGTTGGTCGCTAAAAGTGTCTCCATGGGCTTACAAATCTCCATGTGAAATCTCTATAGTATCTCGGTGGCATACTTTCCTTGAGACACAAAAAATTCCCCATTTCCTTGTCATACTTCTAGCCCAAGGAAGTAGTGCATTAGACCCATGTCTTACATCTTAAATTCCCTTGCAAGGTCCTCCTTGCAATAGCTGATCAACTGCTCATCACTTGTCAATATTAAATCATCAACATATAAAAAAATTATAAGAAATCTACCTTCTACCAAAATATCATATAGGTTTGAATCCGCTTCACTTTTGGTGAAGCTAAATGCAATGAGATAACTATCAATCTGAGTGTACCAAGCTCAGGGTGCCTTTTTGAGACTGTACAATGCTCACTTGAGTCTACACACATGAGAATCTCGATCAAATGTCTCAAAACCTTTTAGTTTCTCGATGTACACTTCCTCCTAAATAACACCATTCAGAAATTTTATGTTTATATCCATTTGGTGGATCTTCAACCTCATCTAGGAAACCAGTGTAAGAATTGATCTAATGGATGAATACCTTTCTACAGGAGAAAAGGTTTCCTCATAGTCAAATTCCTCAACTTGAAAGAATCCTTTGGCCACAAATATGGCCTTATACTTCACTATGCTTCTGTCTATTGCATGCTTAGCCTTGAAGCTCCACCTCGAATCCACAACTGATTTACATTAGAGGAAATTTCAGCCTTAAAATGGCCTTCTAAGGAAAACTAAAAAAATAATAGTTAAAATAATAAAATACGAGTTATGAATTTTGGACGGAAAAGCATAAAACAAATTATTTTAACTGTATTTTTGGATTATCTCCTTATGTTGGCAATATGATGCAGAGTGTTGTCCTTGATGGCAACCCACTGAATGAAGATGAAGACATGAGACTGTTGACATGTGTTGTCCTTGATGGCAATCCACCTGATGAAGTTATTCGTGACCTAATGGACTTGGTAAACGCTGTAAATCTGATATGAAATGATGTTTGTTAGCAATCTGATGCTGAGTGTTGTCCTTGAATGGAAACCCACTTGATGAAGGTGATGGCAACTTACTTGATGAATTTGTGCTTGATAGAATATGTCTTGATGAACTAAATATGATGTATCTACAGTATGTAGAGAAGGAAATGAAGAAAGGAACTCAGCAAGTGCTAAATCTATGGTGAAAAGAGTATGTCTCAAGGCGTGATGACGGATAACGCAGAGAAGAATTTGGCTTCGATCGATC